>ONZH01026134.1:0-172784 GCA_900303285.1 Rhinella marina
GAGACTGTGTGGATGACTGGCTGGTGGACAACTGTGTGGAAGCGCTATCGGCTATCCATTGCACCACCTGTTCAACCTGCTCAGGCCTCAACAGCGGTGTAACTCGCCCCCTGCTTAACTGTCCCATAAAGGCAGGGATTCTGGATGAGTGGGATCCTGGCTGACCCTCACCAGCACGCATTGTATCCCCACTGGCTTCAACAAGGCCACCAACAGCATTTCCGCGCCCCCGTCCTCGTCCACGTCCGATTCCGCTAGCCCCCCTCCGCATTTTATTTTTTTTTTTGGTTGCAAATACAATATTTGGGTATATAATTAGGTATGTGAAATAATTTAGCAAGAGAACGCACAGTACAGTGGCCAATTAAAAAAGGCCTAGATATTGTATATTTCAAGGTACACAGCCGTGTACTAACTGAACAGACGGTGGGTATTTACACCAGGTATGTGAAATAATTTAGCAAGAGAACGCACAGTACAGTGGCCAATTAAAAGGCCTAGATATTGTATATTTCAAGGTACACAGCCGTGTACTAACTGAACAGACGGTGGGTATTTACACCAGGTATGTGAAATAATTTAGCAAGAGAACGCACAGTACAGTGGCCAATTAAAAGGCCTAGATATTGTATATTTCAAGGTACACAGCCGTGTACTAACTGAACAGACGGTGGGTATTTACACCAGGTATGTGAAATAATTTAGCAAGAGAACGCACAGTACAGTGGCCAATTAAAAGGCCTAGATATTGTATATTTCAAGGTACACAGCCGTGTACTAACTGAACAGACGGTGGGTATTTACACCAGGTATGTGAAAATAATTTAGCAAGAGAACGCACAGTACAGTGGCCAATTAAAAGGCCTAGATATTGTATATTTCAAGGTACACAGCCGTGTACTAACTGAACAGACGGTGGGTATTTACACCAGGTATGTGAAATAATTTAGCAAGAGAACGCACAGTACAGTGGCCAATTAAATAGCCTAGATATTGTATATTTCAAGGTACACAGCCGTGTAGTAACTGAACAGACGGTGGGTATTTACACCAGGTATGTGAAATAATTTAGCAAGAGAACGCACAGTACAGTGGCCAATTAAATGGCCTAGATATTGTATATTTCAAGGTACACAGCCGTGTAGTAACTGAACAGACGGTGGGGTATTTACACCAGGTATGTGAAATAATTTAGCAAGAGAACGCACAGTACAGTGGCCAATTAAATGGCCTAGATATTGTATATTTCAAGGTACACAGCCGTGTACTAACTGAACAGACGGTGGGTATTTACACCAGGTATGTGAAATATTTAGCAAGAGAACGCACAGTACAGTGGCCAATTAAATGGCCTAGATATTGTATATTTCAAGGTACACAGCCGTGTAGTAACTGAACAGACGGTGGGTATTTACACCAGGTATGTGAAATAATTTAGCAAGAGAACGCACAGTACAGTGGCCAATTAAATGGCCTAGATATTGTATATTTCAAGGTACACAGCCGTGTAGTAACTGAACAGACGGTGGGTATTTACACCAGGTATGTGAAATAATTTAGCAAGAGAACGCACAGTACAGTGGCCTATTAAAAGGCCTAGATATTGTATATTTCAGGTACACAGCCGTGTAGTAACTGAACAGACGGTGGGTATTTACACCAGGTAATGTGAAATAATTTAGCAAGAGAACGCACAGTACAGTGGCCAATTAAAATGGCCTAGATATTGTATATTTCAAGGTACACAGCCGTGTAGTAACTGAACAGACGGTGGGTATTTACACCAGGTATGTGAAATAATTTAGCAAGAGAACGCACAGTACAGTGGCCAATTAAATGGCCTAGATATTGTATATTTCAAGGTACACAGCCGTGTACTAACCTGAACAGACGGTGGGTATTTACACCAGGTATGTGAAATAATTTAGCAAGAGAACGCACAGTACAGTGGCCAATTAAATGGCCTAGATATTGTATATTTCAAGGTACACAGCCGTGTAGTAACTGAACAGACGGTGGGTATTTACACCAGGTATGTGAATAATTTAGCAAGAGACGCACAGTACAGTGGCCAATTAAATGGCCTAGATATTGTATATTTCAAGGTACACAGCCGTGTACTAACTGAACAGACGGTGGGTATTTACACCAGGTATGTGAAATAATTTAGCAAGAGAAACGCACAGTACAGTGGCCAATTAAAAGGCCTAGATATTGTATATTCAAGGTACACAGCCGTGTAGTAACTGAACAGACGGTGGGTATTTACACCAGGTATGTGAAATAATTTAGCAAGAGAACGCACAGTACAGTGGCCTATTAAAAGGCCTAGATATTGTATATTTCAAGGTACACAGCCGTGTAGTAACTGAACAGACGGTGGGTATTTACACCAGGTATGTGAAATAATTTAGCAAGAGAACGCACAGTAACAGTGGCCTATTAAAAGGCCTAGATATTGTATATTTCAAGGTACACAGCCGTGTAAGTAACTGAACAGACGGTGGGTATTTTACACCAGGTATGTGAAAAAAATTTTAGCAAGAGAACGCACAGTACAGTGGCCTATTAAAAGGCTAATATTGTATATTTCAAGGTACACAGCCGTGTAGTAACTGAACAGACGGTGGGTATTTAACCAGGTATGTGAAAAAATTTAGCAAGAGAACGCACAGTACAGTGGCCTATTAAAAGGCCTAGATATTGTATATTTCAAGGTACACAGCCGTGTAGTAACTGAACAGACGGTGGGTATTTACACCAGTATGTGAAATAATTTAGCAAGAGAACGCACAGTACAGTGGCCATTTAAAGGCCTAGATATTGTATATTTCAAGGTACACAGCCGTGTAGTAACTGAACAGACGGTGGGTATTTACACCAGGTTATGTGAAATAATTTAGCAAGAGAACGCACAGTACAGTGGCAATTAAATGGCCTAGATATTGTATATTTCAAGGTACACAGCCGTGTACTACTGAACAGACGGTGGGTATTTACACCAGGTATGTGAAATAATTTAGCAAGAGAACGCACAGTACAGTGGCCTAATTAAAAGGCCTAGATATTGTATATTTCAAGGTACACAGCCGTGTAGTAACTGAACAGACGGTGGGTATTTACACCAGGTATGTGAAATAATTTAGCAAGAGAACGCACAGTACAGTGGCCTATTAAAAGGCCTAGATATTGTATATTTCAAGGTACACAGCCGTGTAGTAACTGAACAGACGGTGGGTATTTACACCAGGTATGTGAAATAATTTAGCAAGAGAACGCACAGTACAGTGGCCAATTAAATGGCCTAGATATTGTATATTTCAAGGTACACAGCCGTGTAGTAACTGAACAGACGGTGGGTATTTACACCAGGTATGTGAAATAATTTAGCAAGAGAACGCACAGTACAGTGGCCAATTAAATGGCCTAGATATTGTATATTTCAAGGTACACAGCCGTGTACTAACTGAACAGACGGTGGGTATTTACACCAGGTATGTGAAATAATTTAGCAAGAGAACGCACAGTACAGTGGCCAATTAAATGGCCTAGATATTGTATATTTCAAGGTACACAGCCGTGTAGTAACTGAACAGACGGTGGGTATTTACACCAGGATGTGAAATAATTTAGCAAGAGAACGCACAGTACAGTGGCCTATTAAAAGGCCTAGATATTGTATATTTCAAGGTACACAGCCGTGTAGTAACTGAACAGACGGTGGGTATTTAACCAGGTATGTGAAATAATTTAGCAAGAGAACGCACAGTACAGTGGCCTATTAAAAGGCCTAGATATTGTATATTTCAAGGTACACAGCCGTGTAGTAACTGAACAGACGGTGGGTATTTACACCAGGTATGTGAAATAATTTAGCAAGAGAACGCACAGTACAGTGGCCTATTAAAAGGCCTAGATATTGTATATTTCAAGGTACACAGCCGTGTAGTAACTGAACAGACGGTGGGTATTTACACCAGGTATGTGAAAAAATTTAGCAAGAGAACGCACAGTACAGTGGCCTATTAAAAGGCCTAGATATTGTATATTTCAAGGTACACAGCCGTGTAGTAACTGAACAGACGGTGGGTATTTACACCAGGTATGTGAAATAATTTAGCAAGAGAACGCACAGTACAGTGGCCTATTAAAAGGCCTAGATATTGTATATTTCAAGGTACACAGCCGTGTAGTAACTGAACAGACGGTGGGGTATTTACACCAGGTATGTGAAATAATTTAGCAAGAGAACGCACAGTACAGTGGCCTATTAAAAGGCCTAGATATTGTATATTTCAAGGTACACAGCCGTGTAGTAACTGAACAGACGGTGGGTATTTACACCAGGTATGTGAAATAATTTAGCAAGAGAACGCACAGTACAGTGGCCTAATTAAATAGGCCTAGATATTGTATATTTCAAGGTACACAGCCGTGTAGTAACTGAACAGACGGTGGGTATTTACACCAGGTATGTGAAATAATTTAGCAAGAAGAACGCACAGTACAAGTGGCCTATTAAAAGGCCTAGATATTGTATATTCAAGGTACACAGCCGTGTAGTAACTGAACAGACGGTGGGTATTTACACCAGGTATGTGAAATAATTAGCAAGAGAACGCACAGTACAGTGGCCAATTAAATGGCCTAGATATTGTATATTTCAAGGTACACAGCCGTGTACTAACTGAACAGACGGTGGGTAATTTACACCAGGTATGTGAAATAATTTAGCAAGAGAACGCACAGTACAGTGCGCCAATTAAATGCCTAGATATTGTATATTTCAAGGTACACAGCCGTGTAGTAACTGAACAGACGGTGGGTATTTACACCAGGTATGTGAAATAATTTAGCAAGAGAACGCACAGTACAGTGGCCAATTTAAATGGCCTAGATATTGTATATTTCAAGGTACACAGCCGTGTACTAACTGAACAGACGGTGGGTATTTACCCAGGTATGTGAAATAATTTAGCAAGAGAACGCACAGTACAGTGGCCAATAAATGGCCTAGATATGTATATTTCAAGGTACACAGCCGTGTAGTAACTGAACAGACGGTGGGTATTTACACCAGGTATGTGAAATAATTTAGCAAGAGAACGCACAGTACAGTGGCCTATTAAAAGGCCTAGATATTGTATATTTCAAGGTACACAGCCGTGTAGTAACTGAACAGACGGTGGGTATTTACACCAGGTATGTGAAATAATTTAGCAAGAGAACGCACAGTACAGTGGCCTATTAAAAGGCCTAGATATTTGTATATTTCAAGGTACACAGCCGTGTAGTAACTGAACAGACGGTGGGTATTTACACCAGGTATGTGAAAAAATTTAGCAAGAGAACGCACAGTACAGTGGCCTATTAAAAGGCCTAGATATTGTATATTTCAAGGTACACAGCCGTGTAGTAACTGAACAGACGGTGGGTATTTACACCAGGTATGTGAAAAATTTAGCAAGAGACGCACAGTACAGTGGCCTATTAAAAGGCCTAGATATTGTATATTTCAAGGTACACAGCCGTGTAGTAACTGAACAGACGGTGGGTATTTACACCAGGTATGTGAAATAATTTAGCAAGAGAACGCACAGTACAGTGGCCTATTAAAAGGCCTAGATATTGTATATTTCAAGGTACACAGCCGTGTAGTAACTGAACAGACGGTGGGTATTTACACCAGGTATGTGAAATAATTTAGCAAGAGAACGCACAGTACAGTGGCCAATTAAATGGCCTAGATATTGTATATTTCAATGTACACAAGCCGTGTACTAACTGAACAGACGGTGGGTATTTACACCAGGTATGTGAAATAATTTAGCAAGAGAACGCACAGTACAGTGGCCAATTAAATGGCCTAGATATTATATATTTCAAGGTACACAGCCGTGTACTAACTGAACAGACGGTGGGTATTTACACCAGGTATGTGAAATAATTTAGCAAGAGAACGCACAGTACAGTGGCCAATTAAATGGCCTAGATATTGTATATTTCAAGGTACACAGCCGTGTAGTAACTGAACAGACGGTGGGTATTTACACCAGGTATGTGAAATAATTTTAGCAAGAGAACGCACAGTACAGTGGCCAATTAAATGGCCTAGATATTGTATATTTCAAGGTACACAGCCGTGTAGTAACTGAACAGACGGTGGGTATTTACACCAGGTATGTGAAAAATTTAGCAAGAGAACGCACAGTACAGTGGCCTATTAAAAGGCCTAGATATTGTATATTTCAAGGTACACAGCCGTGTAGTAACTGAACAGACGGTGGGTATTTACACCAGGTATGTGAAAAAATTTAGCAAGAGAACGCACAGTTACAGTGGCCTATTAAAAGGCCTAGATATTGTATATTTCAAGGTACACAGCCGTGTAGTAACTGAACAGACGGTGGGTATTTACACCAGGTATGTGAAATAATTTAGCAAGAGAACGCACAGTACAGTGGCCTATTAAAAGGCCTAGATATTGTATATTTCAAGGTACACAGCCGTGTAGTAACTGAACAGACGGTGGGTATTTACACCAGGTATGTGAAATAATTTAGCAAGAGAACGCACAGTACAGTGGCCAATTAAATGGCCTAGATATTGTATATTTCAAGGTACACAGCCGTGTACTAACTGAACAGACGGTGGGTATTTACACCAGGTATGTGAAATAATTTAGCAAGAGAACGCACAGTACAGTGGCCAATTAAATGGCCCTAGATATTGTATATTTCAAGGTACACAGCCGTGTAGTAACTGAACAGACGGTGGGTATTTACACCAGGTATGTGAAATAATTTAGCAAGAGAACGCACAGTACAGTGGCCTATTAAAGGCCTAGATATTGTATATTTCAAGGTACACAGCCGTGTAGTAACTGAAACAGACGGTGGGTATTTACACCAGGTATGTGAAATAATTTAGCAGGAGAACGCACAGTACAGTGGCCAATTAAATGGCCTAGATATTGTATATTTCAAGGTACACAGCCGTGTACTAACTGAACAGACGGTGGGTATTTACACCAGGTATGTGAAATAATTTAGCAAGAGAACGCACAGTACAGTGGCCAATTAAATGGCCTAGATATTGTATATTTCAAGGTACACAGCCGTGTAGTAACTGAACAGACGGTGGGTATTTACAACCAGGTATGTGAAATAATTTAGCAAGAGAACGCACAGTACAGTGGCCAATTAAATGGCCTAGATATTGTATATTTCAAGGTACACAGCCGTGTACTAACTGAACAGACGGTGGGTATTTACACCAGGTATGTGAAATAATTTAGCAAGAGAACGCACAGTACAGTGGCCAATTAAATGGCCTAGATATTGTATATTTCAAGGTACACAGCCGTGTAGTAACTGAACAGACGGTGGGTATTTACACCAGGTATGTGAAATAATTTAGCAAGAGAACGCACAGTAACAGTGGCCTATTAAAAGGCCTAGATATTGTATATTTCAAGGTACACAGCCGTGTAGTAACTGAACAGACGGTGGGTATTTACACCAGGTATGTGAAATAATTTAGCAAGAGAACGCACAGTACAGTGGCCTATTAAAAGGCCTAGATATTGTATATTTCAAGGTACACAGCCGTGTAGTAACTGAACAGACGGTGGGTATTTACACCAGGTATGTGAAAAAATTTAGCAAGAGAACGCACAGTACAGTGGCCTATTAAAAGGCCTAGAATATTGTATATTTCAAGGTACACAGCCGTGTAGTAACTGAACAGACGGTGGGTATTTACACCAGGTATGTGAAAAATTTAGCAAGAGAACGCACAGTACAGTGGCCTATTAAAAGGCCTAGATATTGTATATTTCAAGGTACAACAGCCGTGTAGTAACTGAACAGACGGTGGGTATTTACACCAGGTATGTGAAATAATTTAGCAAGAGAACGCACAGTACAGTGGCCTATTAAAAGGCCTAGATATTGTATATTTCAAGGTACACAGCCGTGTAGTAACTGAACAGACGGTGGGTTATTTACACCAGGTATGTGAAATAATTTAGCAAGAGAACGCACAGTACAGTGGCCAATTAAATGGCCTAGATATTGTATATTTCAAGGTACACAGCCGTGTAGTAACTGAACAGACGGTGGGTATTTACACCAGGTATGTGAAAATAATTTAGCAAGAGAACGCACAGTACAGTGGCCTATTAAAAGGCCTAGATATTGTATATTTCAAGGTACACAGCCGTGTAGTAACTGAAACAGACGGTGGGTATTTTACACCAGGTATGCTGAAATAATTTAGCAAGAGAACGCACAGTACAGTGGCCTATTAAAAGGCCTAGATATTGTATATTCAAGGTACACAGCCGTGTAGTAACTGAACAGACGGTGGGTATTTACACCAGGTATGTGAAATAATTTAGCAAGAGAACGCACAGTACAGTGGCCAATTAAATGGCCTAGATATTGTATATTTCAAGGTACACAGCCGTGTAGTAACTGAACAGACGGTGGGTATTTACACCAGGTATGTGAAATAATTTAGCAAGAGAACGCACAGTACAGTGGCCTATTAAAAGGCCTAGATATTGTATATTTCAAGGTACACAGCCGTGTAGTAACTGAACAGACGGTGGGTATTTACACCAGGTATGTGAAATAATTTAGCAGAGAACGCACAGTACAGTGGCCTATTAAAAGGCCTAGATATTGTATATTTCAAGGTACACCAGCCGTGTACTAACTGAACAGACGGTGGGTATTTACACCAGGTATGTGAAATAATTTAGCAAGAGAACGCACAGTACAGTGGCCAATTAAAAGGCCTAGATATTGTTATTTCAAGGTACACAGCCGTGTAGTAACTGAACAGACGGTGGGTATTTACACCAGGTATGTGAAATAATTTAGCAAGAGAACGCACAGTACAGTGGCCAATTAAATGGCCTAGATATTTGTATATTTCAAGGTACACAGCCGTGTAGTAACTGAAACAGACGGTGGGTATTTACACCAGGGTATGTGAAATAATTTAGCAGAGAACGCACAGTACAGTGGCCAATTAAATGGCCTAGATATTGTATATTTCAAGGTACACAGCCGTGTACTAACTGAACAGACGGTGGGTATTTACACCAGGTATGTGAAATAATTTAGCAAGAGAACGCACAGTACAGTGGCCAATTAAATGGCCTAGATATTGTATATTTCAAGGTACACAGCCGTGTAGTAACTGAACAGACGGTGGGTATTTACACCAGGTATGTGAAATAATTTAGCAAGAGAACGCACAGTACAGTGGCCAATTAAATGGCCTAGATATTGTATATTTCAAGGTACACAGCCGTGTAGTAACTGAACAGACGGTGGGTATTTACACCAGGTATGTGAAATAATTTAGCAAGAGAACGCACAGTACAGTGGCCAATTAAATGGCCTAGATATTGTATATTTCAAGGTACACAGCCGTGTAGTAACTGAACAGACGGTGGGTATTTACACCAGGTATGTGAAATAATTTAGCAAGAGAACGCACAGTACAGTGGCCTATTAAAAGGCCTAGATATTGTATATTTCAAGGTACACAGCCGTGTAGTAACTGAACAGACGGTGGGTATTTACACCAGGTATGTGAAATAATTTAGCAAGAGAACGCACAGTACAGTGGCCTATTAAAAGGCCTAGATATTGTATATTTCAAGGTACACAGCCGTGTAGTAACTGAACAGACGGTGGGTATTTACACCAGGTATGTGAAATAATTTAGGCAAGAGAACGCACAGTACAGTGGCCTATTAAAGGCCTAGATATTGTATATTTCAAGGTACACAGCCGTGTAGTAACTGAACAGACGGTGGGTATTTACACCAGGTATGTGAAATAATTTAGCAAGAGAACGCACAGTACAGTGGCCAATTAAATGGCCTAGATATTGTATATTTCAAGGTACACAGCCGTGTAGTAACTGAACAGACGGTGGGTATTTACACCAGGTATGTGAAATAATTTAGCAAGAGAACGCACAGTACAGTGGCCTATTAAAAGGCCTAGATATTGTATATTTCAAGGTACACAGCCGTGTAGTAACTGAACAGACGGTGGGTATTTACACCAGGTATGTGAAATAATTTAGCAAGAGAACGCACAGTACAGTGGCCTATTAAAAGGCCTAGATATTGTATATTTCAAGGTACACAGCCGTGTACTAACTGAACAGACGGTGGGTATTTACACCAGGTATGTGAAATAATTTAGCAAGAGAACGCACAGTACAGTGGCCAATTAAAAGGCCTAGATATTGTATATTTCAAGGTACACAGCCGTGTAGTAACTGAACAGACGGTGGGTATTTACACCAGGTATGTGAAATAATTTAGCAAGAGAACGCACAGTACAGTGGCCAATTAAATGGCCTAGATATTGTATATTTCAAGGTACACAGCCGTGTACTAACTGAACAGACGGTGGGTATTTACACCTGGTATACAAAAAGTGTATTGCAGGCACACAGAACCAGAACACTAGAGCCAAATAAACTGTATTTAAAAAAATAAAATAAAATTCACAGCCGTATACTGCCAGATCAGATGGTGCATATACACACTAGTTATATAACAGGGTTTTTCAGCCAAAAAGAACGCTGAAACAGTAGTGCCAAATATAGTTTGGTATGTAGCAGAGCACCTAATACACCACTAATGCCTCTCTCTGTCCCTACTCCAGCAGCTATCCCTGAATACGGCAGCCGTTCTCTGTAAAGTGTATCTTGTAGTAAAGCTATCACTGTAGTGCACTATAGTAGCCCTGATAAGGGCTTTTAATCACGCTCCTGCCTGTCCAACTGCTAAAACCTGTCTGTCCCTTCTCCAGCCTCTGTCCCTGACTAAGTTCACGCAGCATATGCGTACGAGCAGGAAGAGCTGAGTTTTTAATATTCGAGGTCACATGGTTTTTCCAGCCAATCCATGTAGACGCTGTTTTCGCGCTGCCAGCGTGCTCAGCGTGCCTGTCATACCCCCCCTGCATGTTGATTGGTGGAAAAAGAGCGCCAGGGAAGGTGGGAGGGGAAACGAATTCTAAGTGCGCCATCGCCGTTATACTCGATTGAAATCGAGTATGCCGAATAGCGTAGTATTCGATCGAATACCGGCTCGATCGAACACTACTCGCTCATCTCTAATTGTTAACAACAGGTTCCCTACTCATCAGTGAACAGCAGACATTCAGCGTCTCAACACATATTTACAAAGACACCACACACAAATAAGCTTTTATCATATATATGCTATACAGACATAAATAATTATTAAAAGTAAGAGAATGGCACTCACCACTAACAACAGAAATTCTTATTTTTAGTGCTTCACTTCAGGTAATATTGGTGTGTTTCATTCAGTGTCAGAGATCACGAAATGTTTCTGCCTCTTCTGTATAACCTGCAATGGAAAACTAAAAATAAAGTTTTCCACTATCATTACTGGCACTTCTTTAATGATGAACTTGACACATATAAATGCACATAAAAAAAGGCCAAGGAGGGATATTATCAGTGGCAAATCTTTTGGCTCTAAGCCATACGTCTTCCCAATGCCTATCGATACAATCACAATCCTGAGTCCCCTTTGTGCCCCCACACACAGTAATTATGTCCACTTAAGGCTACTTTCACATTAGCGGCAGGCCTGATCTGGCAGGTGAAGGGTGCTGCCGGATCAGGACTGCCGCAGCAATATGTGTGGAGCCGGAACCGTGCTCCGGCCCCACACATGTCACACAGTACATACATACACACACACACACACACATATAGACAAACAAACACACATACATACTTACATGCTCCCGGCAGGTCTTCGGATAGCCGGAGGAGCAGGACGGCTCGCACAGGTGATGATTCCCCACAGCGCCCTCTGCTGGGTGCCTGGTGGAATCGTCATCTGTGCGCGCCGACCTGTCCCTACACCGCTCTGAAGACCTGCTGGGGAGCATGTAAGTATGTATGTGTATTTGTATGTCTATATGTGTGTGTATGTTTATGTGTATGTCTATGTCTGTATGTCTGTATGTGTAACCGGATCCGTCATGAACTCCATTGAAAGTCAATGGAGGGCGGATCCGGTTACCATTGTGGTCACACCAGACGGATCCGCCCCCATTGACTTGCATTGGGGGTCATTCCAGATCCGTCTTGGTGCGGATGCCTGGACCGGAGAGCAAACCGCAGCATGCTGCGGTTTGTTCTCCGGTCTGAAGACAGAACGGAATGCTTTCAGGAGCATTCCGTTGTCTTCAGTTCAGTTTTGTCCCTATTGACAATGAATGGGGACAAAACTGAAGCGTTTTATTCCGGTATTGAGCCCCTATGACGGAACTCAATACCGGAATTTTAAAACGCTAGTGTGAAAGTAGCCTAAGACTTGTTTGGATGGAAATTATATTCAGTGCTACCCAGGGGTGTAGCTAAAGGATTATGGGTCCTGGTACAACAGCTCAATCTGGGCCCCACTACCCCTTCACATCTCAACTTCATATCTACACCTTATAGCTCAACACACCTTGTAAGTTCCAGCTCCACACACACCGCAGGCCACCCCAGCCCCACTCTGCAGGCAGGCTCTGTGCTCTGCTGGCAGCTTACCTGTATCTCTGGATGTCTTCCACACCACATATTTTCTCTGCCTGATCTGGAAGCGCCGATGTGAGCTAGCTTCAATACCATCACGTGCCCTGTGGCCATGTCCATCCATTCAAGCCTGTGTCCTGTACTGTGTGTGTAGTGTAGAGATATCACTGGCCTTGAGCAAAAATTCAATAGTGCAGTCACAGTCAGTCCATCAATGCTTTATGGCAAGTGGGAGCCTGGTCGCAATTAAGACCGCTGCAACCTCTAAGACTGGTGCTACCAAACATACAGGAAAATGCAGCACCACATACCTAATATTTCTAGTGATGTCTCGGCTGATTTTACACATTCTCTTTCCTCATCTTCTCCATTTGGACAAGACCGCCATAATGACTTCTCTCAGGCATGTGTCTGCAGAGTTTGCCACACAGACATCTTAGCGACTTTTCCACCAATAGTTCTAATTCTCTCTCAAAGTGCTCTCATTATTAACAGTGCCCCAATAGTGACAATGCTCGCCTAGACTACCCCCATTAGTAGTAATGCCCTCCATATTGTGCCCAACAATAATGTCCCCATGGTAGTAATAGTGCATAATAATCCACGCCAATAGTGTTCCTAATAGTTATGAATGCCTTCATAGTGCCTCCAGTACATATGTCCCCTTTAGTTGCCTAGTACTTATAATCCCCACCTCATAGTGCCCAAAAGAGTATAATATCACCATAGTGAGCCCAGTACTTATAATGGCCCTATAGTGGCCAGGTACCTATAGGTCCCCCACCTAGTATTCCAATAGTTATAATCCGCTAAAATAAAAAAATTAAAATAAAAAAAATGAAATACCTGACTCCCGGCAAAAGTCTCTTTCGGCATCCACCTATATTGCCTGTATCCTGCCGCAGGTGGTACTTGATGATATAATTGTGCTGCCTGCTGCACTCCTGAGACCCTGTGCAGGCGGTCACAATGAGGTATTCGCTTCATGACCACATGCGCCATTACTGCCTTATAGGGTTCAGGTGTAGTGGCCTGTGATGCTACCTATGAGGGCGCTCGTCGCAGTCTTCTATATCACTGTTCTCTGTTGTCTATGACTAGCAAAGTGCTCTGTACTGCAGGCAGTGACTGACAGCAGTACAGAGCACCGGATCAGGATTCAGCACATGGTTCCCTGATCTGGTTGAAATTCGCATCAGGAGAATAGAACAGAACAGGTTGAATCTCATACCTGGATTATTAGGAATGAAACAGATGGTCCTGATATCTGTTAGATCATCAGCAGAGATGACGGTTGCATGCAGCAATCGCTTCCACTGTATAGGGACAAGCAATCAATATAGCTATCCCTTATATCTATAGAGAATGATCATTTCTACGCAACAGGTCGTTGTTTTAAAAGAATCATCTGCTGCACAGGAACGATGATTTTCCATGCCAACAGAACGACATGATCACCCAATGAACAGGCATTTGTTCATTCATCGGGAGATTGCTGGCACTATTTACAAAGGCAAATTATTGCAGACAAAAGAACCAAAACAGCAAGTAGAATACATGGAGTGACTTCAAAAAATTATATTCAGAAAACCATTCAACCATTTTTTATTAAAACGTTGCATAGAATTGACATATATAGGCTGTTAATATATGCTAAAAATATTTGAGATGTAGGTGTCCCTTTAAACTTATTTTGTAGCTGGCATGTCACACAATGACAATTAGGCCTTGAGTATGTATCATCATAAATTAGTTTCATAACTAGTCGTAACTAGGTGCTTGTTTTTTCTCCACATCAGCAAAGAAATTGCCACTTTCCAGTGGAACCATTTCAATGTATAAACATCTGCTACGTTCCTTAGAAAATGTCAGAAATAGTTAAAGAGGTTGTCCTGGTTCTAGATTTTGATGATCTATCCTCAGAATAGGTCTTCAGTGTCAGAATCCGACGCCTGGCAGTCCCACTAATCAGCTGTTATTATAAGCCTCTGCAACTGGTGAGCACACAGTGGATGGGAACCAAAGGAGAAAGCTCTGTCCAGCGTGAAGTGGCTTTCCTGGGTTACTGCAGGTCTGCCCCTATTCAAGTCAATGGGATAGAAGCCTGTTCTTATGATGGTTGTCGTTTAAAGGTCTTATGCAATGACTGATGAAAATCAGACACCATATAGTACATGACAATGCCTTTCTAAGAAAGCTAAAACCATCCCTGTACCTCACATGGGTCCAGAGGTCTTCACATTCACTGTTCCAATTGCTCTGCTCAGTTATCTTTAGCCTGGCAGCTCAGAAGGTGTGTTCTTTCTGATACACCTCTCTTCCTGTAAATGCCACAGCTTCTAACAGAACATATGGCTGGTGGCAGTTGAAGATTTAAACTGAGCATGTTCGACCAGCTCATTGAGGTGGACAAAAGATAAGGAAAAGAATAAACAGCAGGTGGCCCAGTGCTCCAGACTCTGAACTGAAGAAGTTAGGAGCCAAATCAAATTTTTAGTCGCCAAATTATTTATAATTAAAAAAAGACTTGAAGGAGATGGAGCATCCGGCCCATAATAGAACAATCCTATCTAGGGTTGTCACGATACCAAAATTTTGATTAGGTTTCGATACCATAAAAAAGTATCGCGATACTCGATACCATGCTGAAAAATAAAAACACCAAAAAAATCTGCGTGCATTCCGCATTTTATAAAACGTCCAGCCCATAATAGAACAGTCCTATCCTATTTTTTTTTTGGGGGGGGGACAAGGTGACTAAAAAAATGGCGAATCGTGAGGTTTTTATTTTATTTTTTTTTTCTGTTACGGCGTTGACCACATAGGAGATATTTTTTAATATTTTAATACTTTGGACTTTTTGTACGTGGCGATACCTAATATGTTTATTTATTGTTTATATATTTCATATGTAAAATTGGGAAGGGGGGATTTAAATTTGTTTTGGTGTATTTTGGTGGGGGTTTTTTTAACTTTTTTTTTGTTTACTTTTATTTCCTATTAGTCCTATGCACCCTAATAGAGCTCTTTTAGGGTGCATTGGACTTACACTCTCCCTGCTGCCTGGGCTTTGTGCACAGGGCAGCAGGGAGCTTACCATGGCAGCCAGGGCTTCAGTAGCATCCTGGTTGCCATTGTAACTGATCGGAGCCCCACGATTACACTGCTGGGCCTCCGATCGGAATCTCCACTGCCACCAATGAAAGGGTGCGCCAGTGGTCACTGCCACCAATGATTTTATACTGGGGAGTTGGGGTGGAGGGAGGGCGCACTGTGCCACCAATGATCAATGATTTAATACCCTGGGGGGGGGGGAGCACTGCGCCACCAGTGAACATTACTGTCATTTATACAAGTACAGGAGTGGGTGCCGGCGCTGGATCACATAACCAGCACCCGACCTGTCAGAAAGGGAGCTGCAATATGCCGCAGTTATGTGCCGCACCTGAGTGGTTAACTGCCACTGATCGCAGCTCCCTTTCTTACAGGTCGGGTGCCAGCTATGTGATTGTGCGCCGGCACCCATCTCCTGTACCTGTATCAAATGACCGTTACGTTCATTGGTGGTGCAGTGCGCTATCCCCTTCTCCGACCCCCTCCTCCCATTGGTGGCAGCGGCAGCACATTTTGGTCGCCATCTGGAGCCCTGTGGCGCTGTACAGATACATTTTTTAGAATAGCTCTCTGGCTATGCTAATTTTTTTATTACATACAGTTACAAAAGTATTCACATCCAAGTTCTGATTTGAAAAAATATTGAATATGTTTTATCATACAGCACCTTAAAAGCATTATGAATATACACAGTACACTCGCCCTGGAATATCATAAGTCCTCTCTGTCTCTGTGGCTCATACTGTTCTGCTGCTCAATATTGTCTTATCAGGTATTATTCTGTTATGTATCTAGAGGCTATTACCCGAACAGCTAACATAGCCTAGTCTATATTTGGCCAATCAATACAGATTGTTCCTTTTCCCATATAATTGTGGTATTCAAAGAGCCCTATATAAATGGCAGTGGCTCAGTTAAAATGTTCAGGCCATTTATACTGTATGTGATGACCAAACATGGTTCAGTGGTTGCCCAGCAGTCTTTGCTTCATTGTGTAAAATCATCTAAAATGCAAACACTCTGTATAAAGGGTATGGAACCTATAGAAAGACTGGACTTATTTCAGGTTTACCCAATTCTTGTATTATATTACATATGAAAGATCATAGGGCAAAATCAGCCTGATGGTCACCTTGCTGTTCTCTAATAGGGCAAAGAGATGGCGCTACCTGCTGTTTACAGACGTCCTCTCCATTCTTTCATCCGCAGCCTTATGGATGAAATGCAAATGGTCTGCTGCAGGGATACAATATATCTTATCTAGATGCCCCCTGCAAATAAAATACAATTCCTTGATGTATATTACCATTCACACAGCAGGAAAGTTTGCTGTTTCTGTCCCTTGAATGTGCTTTACATTGAATACTTGTACTAAGGACAGTGGGGCAGCCAGTGAAATAAAGGAGGAAACTGTTTGAAATGGTAAAATGCTAGAAATGTACGCTGAAAGTTTTACATTTGCCTGTGTTTCTGTGCAAAGAGACTGCTGTGTTTTCATTGTAAAATTCTCTTTATGTGATGAATTGATCCCCTTGTTTTGGTTGTAGATTTTTACTTGCTTGTTTGAAGATGACAACAGATGAGAGAAAAGAACATTGCTCGATATTTACATACCCTAAAATGTAGAGTGAGAAAAGTTAGATATACTGCAGAAAGAACAAAGGCTTTAAAAGAAAATATTTTATTCCAGATTCCAAACCTCTCTAAAACAATCCTTTAAATATAATACGGGCGAAGTCAATCACAAAGTTGCTGACATTGAGGAAATGACTGGGAAGATTTGCCTTCTAGTTAATTAGTCTTGCACCTTTGTACATATATCAACTTTGTATTAGGTCTAGTGATGAGCGAGCCGGAGCGGCAAGATTCGGGATTCGCACGAATCTTGCCCGCTTCGGCTCGGCATCCCGAGGCAGCGTGGATTCGTGAAGATTCGTGAGTCACTGCCAATTTGAAATGCCCGTTTTTTTCAGCCAATCAGCATCAAAGAGAAGCCTGTGGGAACGCTTGCTGTGATGTAACAGCCCCTATACCTCCCCAGCAGTGATTGGCTGGCAGTGACATGTGACCTAAATTTACATAAGGTAGGGACCTGCACAGTGTCAGACTGGCCCACGAGACGCCGACCTGAGGTCTGATGGGGGCACAAGACGCCGACCTGAGGTCTGATGGGGGCACGAGACGCCGACCTGAGGTCGGATGGGGGCACGAGACGCCGACCTGAGGTCTGATGGGGACACGAGACGCAGATCCCTGTACGGTGACATCACTGTGTTTATTATCTCTGTACTGTGACATCACTGTGTTTATTATCCCTGTACTGTGACATCACTGTGTTTATTATCCCTGTACAGTGACATCGCTGTGTGTATTATCCCAGTGCAGGAAGAGGTAAGTGGTCTGTGTTTGTGTGTTTGTTTTCTATTTTTCAGGGTGGTGAATGCAGAGGACTACGTCGGATTCGGTGGACTACGTCGGACCAGCTTTTTTTTCTTTTTTTCTAATAAAATGGTCAAACAGGGGTCTGGGGGAGTGTTTATTTCAATAAAATGTTTTATACTGGTGTGTGTGTATTTTTTTTTACAATACTACAGTTTTAGTGATTATGGCTATCTACAGACGGCCCTGATTACTAATACTGGGCTTAGTGCTTGCCGGTATGGCAGGCCAGCACTAACCCCAACATCTATTACCTCGGCACCCACCGCCACCAGGGGTGCCGGGAAGAGCCGGGTACCCGCAGGACTGGACCTTCTAAATTGAGGGTCTGGCTCTGGGACGGCTGCAGGCTGGTACCATTAGGCTGGGAAGGGCCAATAACCGTGTCCCTTCCCACCCTGGTAGTGCCAGGCTGCCACTGCTGGTTGTATCTGGCTGGCGAAGGAAAAAAGCGGGGGACCCCACGCCATTTTTTAAAAATTATTTAATTATTTTTGTAAAAAAATGGCGTGGGGTCCCCCCCTTTTTTCCTTCGCCAGCCAGATACAACCAGCAGCAGCAGCAGCCTGGCACTACCAGGGTGGGAAGGGACACGGTTATTGGCCCTTCCCAGCCTAATGGTACCAGCCTGCAGCCGCCCCAGAGCCAGACCCTCAATTTAGAAGGTCCTGTCCTGCGGGTACCCGGCTCTTCCCGGCACCCCTGGTGGCGGTGGGTGCCGAGGTAATAGATGTTGGGGTTAGTGCTGGCCTGCCATACCGGCAAGCACTAAGCCCAGTATTAGTAATCAGGGCCGTCTGTAGATAGCCATAATTACTAAAACTGTAGTATTGTAAAAAAAAAAAAAACACACACACAAGTATAAAACATTTTATTGAAATAAACACTCCCCCAGACCCCTGTTTGACCATTTTATTAAAAAAATAAATAAATAAAAGCTGGTCCGACGTAGTCCACCGAATCCGATGTAGTCCTCTGCATTCACGACCCTGAAAAATAGAAAACAAACACACAAACACAGACCACTTACCTCTTTCTGCACTGGGATAATACACACAGCGATGTCACTGTACAGGGATAATAAACATAGTGATGTCACTGTACAGGGATAATAAACACAGCGATGTCACTGTACAGACATAATAAACACAGCGATGTCACTGTACAGGGATAATAAACACAGCGATGTCACCGTACAGGGATAATAAACACAGCGATGTCACTGTACAGGGATAATAAACACAGCGATGTCACCGTACAGGGATAATAAACACAGTGATGTCACCGTACAGCGATAATAAACACAGTGATGTCACAGTACAGAGATAATAAACACAGTGATGTCACAGTACAGGGATAATAAACACAGTGATGTCACAGTACTGGCATAATACACACAGTGATGTCACTGTACAGGGATAATAAACACAGTGATGTCACAGTACAGAGATAATAAACACAGTGATATCACCGTACAGGGATAATAAACACAGTGATGTCAAAGTCCAGGGATAATACACACAATGATGTCACTGTACAGGGATAATAAACCTCAGATCAACACATTGTGCCCCCATCAGACCTTAAATCAGCGTCTTGTTCCCCCATCAGACCTCAGGTCAGCGTCTTGTGCCACCATCAGACCTCAGATCAGCGTCTTGTGCCCCCATCAGACCTCAGATCAACACAATGTGCCCCGATCAGAGCTCAGGTCAGCGTCTTGTGCCCCCATCAGACCTCAGGTCAGCGTCTTGTGCCCCCATCAGACCTCAGGTCAGCGTCTTGTGCCCCCATCAGACCTCAGGTCAGCGTCTTCTGCCCCCATCAGAGCTCAGGTCAGCGTCTTGTGCCCCCATCAGACCTCAGGTCAGCGTCTTGTGCCCCTATCAGACCTCAGGTCAGCGTCTTTTGCCTCCATCAGACCTCAGGTCAGCATCTTGTGCCCCCATCAGACCTCAGGTCAGCGTCTTGTGCCCCCATCAGACCTCAGGTCAGCGTCTTGTGCCCCCATCAGACCTCAGTTCAGCGTCTTGTGCCTCCATCAGACCTCAGGTCAGCGTCTTGTGCCCCCATCAGACCTCAGGTCAGCGTCTTGTGCCCCCATCAGACCTCAGGTCAGCGTCTTGTGCCCCCATCAGACCTCAGATCAGCGTCTTGTGCCCCCATCAGACCTCAGATCAACACAATGTTCCCCCATCAGACCTCAGGTCAGCGTCTTGTGGCCCCCCTCAGACCTCAGATCAACACAATGTGCCCCCATGTGCCCCCATCAGACCTCAGGTCAGCGTCTTGTGCCCCCCCTCAGACCTCAGATCAGCCCACCCAGCCACTTTAAAAAAAGCATACTTACCTGTTCTGGCCGCCGCTGTCCTCAGGCTCCCCGCTCCACTGTGTTCCCTGCCGGCATGCACTATGACCTGACGCTGCGTCAGGTCATAGTGCGCGCCGGCAGGGAACACAGTGGAGCGCGGAACCTGAGGACAGCGGCAGCCAGAACAGGTAAGTATGCTTTTTTTAAAGTGGCTGGGTGGGCTGATCTGAGGTGTGAGGGGGGCGCGGGGCCCCCCATGAAATCATTGGAGCGGGGGCCTGGAGCAGTAGCTCCAGGTGCTCCAATTATAATCCGGCCCTGGCAGCGCGGCAGATATTAGAACATGGCAACCGCATTAAAGTGATGCGCGCGCCATATTCTATGTATCGGACGGCAAGAAAACTCGGTATCGAGCTTCGGTACCACATTAGGTACCGAAACTGTACCGAGTTTTCGATATATCGTGCAACACTACTTTCAACTACCTCACCCCCCGACACCTGTGTCTCGCCATTGTCCACCACCTTCTCAGACAACACTGGTAAATCCCCACTGTCAGCACACTGAGCCTGCAAAAGGTCTTGCGAATTGGGGCAGAGAATGTTCTGGGGTAGCACATCAGAGAAGGGGTGACTATGGGGTTCCAGGGAGTATGTGACCACATGCAATCTCCATCCAAAAAGTCATACTGAGGCTCACCACCATGCTTTACACTGCAATCTTATTGAAAGACAGACAATCAGGGGTTCACCGCCAGGTTGTCAGGCAGCATTTTTAAGTGGGTCACCATTACCGTGTCCCTGAAAATTGCCTTGGGGTCATCACCAGACTATTGGCCAGATTTAGAAAAAATGGTGCAATTAGGGAACCTCAGAGGCATCCCTACATGCTGCCCCTGGTGTTTCCTATCTATTTCCAAGGTGTTTCCATCATTTTCTGAGGTTTTCACATGTTGGGGCAAACTTGACTGTGCAGAACCTTTGGCCCCTGCAAAAATATTCGGGTCTCCCATAGACTTTAATGGGATTCGTGATTCGGCCCGAATCCACGAATCCCGCGGTGGGATTCAGGCCGAATACCGAATCCCCGAATCTTTTAGGATTCGCTCATCTCTAATTAGGTCCCATGCACACCACAGAGCCTTTTTACAGAAGGATACATGACAACACATGAAAGCCTTCAGGTGCCGTACTATGGCAGTACTCTTAGGGAAGCATATGGATGTACACACATTATCTGATGGAGCAATTTAAAGTTCTTATTGTCATTACAAGTACTTTTTGATGCTCTTAGCAATGCTCTGAATGAGCGTGGCTAATTAAAAACCATCTTCAGTGTCCAGAGCCTACTATGCACAGAAGAAGGCTCACTGTAACGTACAGAGGCAGGCTTCTGAGCCTGCCTCTAATCTCCTTGCTGTATACATCAATATAAATGTTCCTGTTATTAGGTGAACAAATCTACATTGACACTACTGCAGGATAAGAGAGAAGGAACATTCCAAAAACCTGTCCCCATTTTTGTTAAAAACACACTTTTAGAAATGCTGGGTTTAATGCAGCCCATGGGCCCTTTGACATGGGCTAAGGATTGGGACAATTATTGAGAATGAATGTTCTTATGCATCTCTATTCTCTCTAATTGGCCTGTGTAAATGTGCTGCTGATCGCTGATTGGCAGGTAGGTGGTCACATCTTTTATGATGACAGCACATCACCCAGCGTAAACAGGGTTGATTACCATCAAACAGTCAAACTGTATGGGGATTAACACCCCTCTGGACCTTCATTATAGACGGATAGTAATTCATTCATAACTTATAGCCTGAATAATGAAGGAAGAGCATATCATAATCATAGACATAACAATAGTTGTTCCAGAATTGTTATTACGGGGAATGTAGGTAGTTACTAAAACAGAATGTCAGGAGAGGGGACAGGTTCTATTTGAACAATGGGTATATATTATTAAAGGGGTTATCCTGGAAAAGATAATGGTGCCTTATTCTCAGGATAAATTATCATTATGACATCAGCAGGTGTCCAAGTCCCAGTATTCCCACAATCAACTATTTCAGGGTACTGCTGTGCTCACCAAAACTCCCGGCAGCTTTCCAAGGACAGTGCCGTACATTATATAGTGGCAGTGCTTGGTATTGCAGCTCAGCCCCATTATCTTTAATTGGGCCGAGTTACAACTAGGTCATGTGAACGATATACACTGATGTCACTGGTCTAGGAAAAGCTTGGGTGCTCAAGGCCTCTTCTAACAGCTGATCAGCAGGGTCCCAGGTGTCGCACCCCCACAGATCTGATACTGATAACCTATGCTGAGGATAAGTCATAATTATTCTTTCCTGGATCACCGCTTTAATGAATAATATTATTTGGGATATAGCACGCATGTACAGTCACTTCCCCAGATATTTGTCACACTCCCCCACATATTATGGGGGTCTCAGTGGATGGGTCCCCACTGATCAGATCTTTTGTGTACAATAGGCCATAAAGATGCAAATCCTTTTCATGTGAATATGAAAGTGAATTAATCAGGCATTAGGGCTCGCTAAGACTCTTGTAGGCGAATACAATCTGCATTCATTATTAATTTACAATGTAAATAGATGGAAATAGTGAGGAAATGATATGAGGTGTTAATATGTTAAATTACTAAAACACTGTAAAATAATGATATAATTATGTTACCACATTGTGCCAGACTCTACTCCGTAAAACAGTTGATGTAAATGAAGCTTGAACAGGTACAATTTTCCAAAGAAGTCTTTGGTTCCTTGCTATAAAGCATTATAACATTAACCCCCTCACAACAGGGTTTTAAAGATACAGAGAAATCACAGCTAAATGACCGTCCTCTACCCTTCTTCATATCTTCTATTTATGAAGTTTTGCAGAGAGCCTTCAGACAGGTGAGGAGGAACTACAGGTTAAGGAATTTGCCACGTTCCTCTAACAAAATTGTATTCACAGGTACTATGCACATCTATGTACTGATTTATGTCCCCTCCTCCCAATATGTAACAATGGGTATGCTATGAAAAAAGAATGAGAAAAAAGTTTTATCTGTTACCTTTTTGTCATTCTTTGTGCTTTAGTTTCAAGGATTGTTTTTGTTCATGTTAGTGAAATAGCGTCTATTCTTAATGGTGCCATGACTTCAATGATGGATCCAGACAAATTTATCACTTCTGATACTTTAGAAAGGTTCCTCACATGACATTTGGAAGAAGATCAAGAGGAGATGGAAAAAATGTTGGAGCGATAAGGAATACAGCTCCATGCATAAGGAAATAAGGATGAAAAGGAGAGTGACTCCTGTCTGACTCCTTATTTACTGCCTATAGGAGGTTACTCCAAAGGAGCAATGAGTTTAGAAGAATCTCTGAGCACCAACCAGTTATAGATTGCATTGTTGAACCTACCATTCTACCTGGATTCTTTACGGTAAGAGCAGTAAGACTATGGAACTCTCTTCCTCAGGAGGTGGTGATGGTAAGTTCACTAAAAGAGTTTAAAAGGGGTCTGGAGAGGAGGAGCATGTGAGCGGACGTACGTAGGTACGCTGCTCAACCTCCCTGCTCGTCCCTCGTGGTGATGGAACCTGCCTGAGCCAGAGTGTGGTGTCTGGGAGGCTTCGGTGGTGGTGTGGCAGTGTGGCGGCAGAAGGAGGCAGGAGGCGAGGATCCAAAACTCCGGAGAGGCGGGGGACAGTGGCGGCAGGCCGGAGCAGCGGTGGGCCTGTGGAGCGGGTGTCTTCTCGCGAGAGTTGGCGTCCTCTCGTGGGAGTTGGAGTCGGAGTGTGAGGTCGGACACAGCGAGCACCCCTGAGTGTGGCAGGTTCAGGGGGCCGCCGAATTGGCCCGGAGCTGCACTGAAATGTCCCGGATGGCGGAGGAGGGAAAGCCTGGTGGGATCCTCTTTTTCTTCTGGTGTGTCGGGGGACAGTGGATGCAAGTCGAGGAGTAAAGTGTCCAGGAAGCAGCTTGGAATTTGAGGTCATTCGTGGGAGTCATCTCCAGGCTATCTTCAGGAATGGATGAGTATATATGTAAGACCGTGTGAATAAGTAATGTGCTGAGACTGCATTCATTTTGTGGATTGACCGTGACCCGTGTGCCCCCCCCCCCCCCGGGAATTAACTACGAGTTTGGAAGTTTTCCCCTCCTTTGGGATTTATCCCTGAATTGTTAAAGTTGCAGTGGGTTTATTATCAAGCAAACGGGACTAATCTTTATTAATTTTCATGCTTGCTGCCATGGGTTCCTTGCTGAGCGAGTTGGACTAACCCTTATTAACTGGACCTACGCCGCGGATTTATTGTCAAGCTGAACTAACTTTTACTAATTGGATTGGAGGAATTTGCTTTTGTCTTTCCCTGGACTTATTATTTCCTGATGGCGCTTAATGTGCTTGAGGGAAGCAGGATGTATTAACTCAAATTTTTTTTTATCTAGGGGTTGATGGACATTTTTTGCAGCATTAAGAGTATTATTAGGATAAATGGATTTAAATTGAAAAAGACTACCTTAGGAATATTGATCCCCTTTTTTTTTTTTTTTCTGCTGAAGTGCCCTTGAGTTACTATGGGGGTGATAAGCTTATGGATTAACTGTATTAATGTACTAATGTATTACATGAATTAATTCTCCTGTGTGTCTTTAGACCTAACAACCCCCCTTGCGTCCCTTTTTTTTTTCTCTCTCCTTTTTCCTTCCAAAATGGCGTCAAGACGAAATAGGGAGAAGGAAGGAGGTGGAGACCAAAAGAGGAAATCAGGAGGAGGTGTAGTGTTAGATTCTCCCAAAGAGAAAAGTAAAGCTCCATTGGTTGGAGGTACAAGATTGGATAAATATTTATAATCTCCTGTAGTTAAAAGTGGAGGTGAAAGGGGAGAGAAAATGAAGGACCAAGGTAAAATGAGTGGGAAGGGGGATGAGGGAATGGTAGAGGAGGGAGCAAGGGGTGGGAAAAATCAGTGTTCAGAGATGGATAGGACGGAAGGACAAGTGGAAGGTACTGGAGACCTCTTACAGCAGATAATGCAATGAGTTAAGCAAACAAATGAAACACTTATCGAAATGAGAACTGAGATGGGAGTGGTTAGGTCAGATATCTCGTATATGAGGGATGATTTAAAGAAAATCAAAGAAAGGATAATTGAAGTGGAAAAAAGGGTAGGGGAAATGGAGGATCAAGCATTGATGTGGGGGAAAGAAATAGGAAGGATTTTGGATAATCAAATAGAGATACAGAAGAAACTTATTGAATATGAAGATAGGCGTAGGAGGAATAATCTGAGGTTCATAGGTTTTCCGGAGAAAATTGAAGGGGAAAATTGTACAGAATTTATAGAAAAATGGATACTAGTAAACTATTCTAAGGAAGGTTTTTCAAAAGTATTTGGTGTAGAGAGAGCACATGGAGTTCCTCTCAAATCATTGCCCCCTTGTGGTGGCTCAAGGATGATTCTGGTTAGGTTGTTCTCCTCTGCAGATAGAGATATGCTGATGCGTAAGGCAAGAAAAGAGGGGGATAAAGAGCTTAATGGTAATAGGATAGCTATTTACCCCGACTACTCCAAGGCCACCCAGACAGAAAGAATGAAATTTGTCCATATCAAAAAAAGGTTCAGACGGGCAGGTTTGAATTATTCATTACTGTTCCCGGCAAAAATGAAAGTGATTTATCAGGATAGAGTTTTTGTGTTCATTACTGTACAAGAGGTGTTAAGTTGGATGGAATTAAAGGGAATAGAGTGATGGAGGACGAGTAGGGAGGGAAATGCTAAGTAAAGGGGAAAGTGGTTCGGCGTAGCGGAACAGCTTTTCAATGAGTAAGGGATAAAGGGGGGGGGATATGTAGGGCGGGGGGAGGGTTAGAGTTGGGTAGGATATTATTTTATTTTTTATTTTTTCTTGAGGGTATTGGATGAAAATTTTAGTTTGGAATATTCGAGGGCTTGCTGATAAGAAAAAAAGAGCTGCAGTTTTTGATGTTGCTGTAAAACATATGCCGGGGGTGCTGTGCTTATTGGAAACTCATTTGACACCTGAAACTGTTAGATGTCTTAATCGTAGATGGGTAAGGGAGGAGTATCATTCCACTTTTTCATCATATTCAAGGGGATTCTCAGTCTTGATCCACGAAAAAGTGATATGTAAGGTCCTGGGGAATAAAGTGGATAGTGGAGGAAGATATGTTTTTCTCCATATAAAATATTTTGAGATTAAATTTATTTTGGCTTTCTGTTTATATTCCGCCCCCCTTTTCTTTAAAGGTATTACATGACTTAGTGGCATTTATGCAGGAGCGAAATGAGACATCGTTGATGGTCTCAGGAGACTTTAATTGTCCCATGGATGAGATCAAGGACAGATGGAGACAAAGGGATGTGGACGTTAGAGGAGAAACCCCAATCTTTAGGTTCCTGGATGAAATGAACTGGGTAGATTATTGGAGAGGTAGGAACCCGGATAAGAGGGCTTTTTCGTGCTATAATAAGACCAGTCAGACCCTCTCTAGAATAGATATGGTATTGGGTTCCAAAGAAATGGATCCCTGGATTTATGATATTAGGTATGGCCGGAGATGTATTTCAGACCACGCTTCCATCCAGATCCGGCTAAAAGAAAAGGAAAGAGGATTAAGGAGATTGAAGATTGATCACAGTTGGTTGGAGGAATGGAGTGGAGAGGATGAGATAAGGGATAAGATAAAGGTGTATTTTGAAATTAATGCCGGGTCTGCGGAGGGGGGTGGTGGTCTGGGATGCATTTAAGGCCTACCTAAGGGGTATCTTATTAGAAAGGATGGTGAGAACAAAAAATATAATGCTTAAAGATGAAAAAAAAGCCAGGTTGGAAGCTAGGCAAACGGCAGAAAAGTTTGGCCAATCAGGTAATATCAGAGATAAAAAAGAATGGGATGAGAAATAACAAAATTATACAGATTTGGTTATGGCTAATACGCAATCACGGCTATATCATCAGGACCAGCAGAGGTTTCTTGAAGCGGGGAGGTCAGGTAATTTTCTGTCTAGGATAATTCAGGGGAAAAATAAAACTACAGTGGTAGGCGCATTAAGAGATGCTAGGGGTCAACTTAAAAGAACGGTAAAAGAAATACAGGGAAATTTCTATAAGTTTGTATAAGACGCAGTTGATTAAAGGAAAGACAGAAATTCAAAGTTATATAGAAGATCTTCAACTACCCCGGCTGTCGGAAAACGCGGTAGCTTTATTGGAGGCAGATATTACTCTGGAAGAGGTCTTGAAGGTTATTAGAGACTCCCCTAGGCGGAAATCAGCCGGATTAGATGCCCTTCCATTTGAGGTACAGTATATAAAGCATTTGAATGTTTATTAGCTCCAGAGCTGCTGACCGTGTATCATGACGCGGAAAAAAAAGGAAAGCTGCCCCATTCAATGTATGATGCCCTAATTTCATTGACCTTAAAACCAGGGAAAGATGAGTCTGACCCTGGGTCTTATAGACTGTTGAATGCCGATCAGAAGATTTTGGCTAAGATTTTAACGAATAGGTTGTCAGGGGTAATGTCGGAATTGATTGGTGATGATCAAACGGGATTCATGGCAGGCCGATCTACGTCTGACAATATTTGGAGATTATATGCTAATATCCAGAGTAAGGAGAGGGGCTGCTCCATCCTGTCATTAGACGCAGTGAAGGCGTTTGATAGGGTGGAGTGGCCCTTTCTCTGGGAATTGTTAGAAGGATATGGAATGGGGCCCAGGTTTATAAATTGGCTTAAGATACTTTATAGGGAACCTAGGGCGGCTGTCCTAGTGAATGGATGTCAAACAGAGAATTTCCTACTGTCCAGAGGAACTCGGCAGGGTTGTCCCCTCTCTCCCCTCATCTTTGCCCTATTTATTGAACCCTTGGCGGTTAAATTGAGGAAGGATGACGGGATTGTGGGGTTTGGGTGCGGGGGGACGGGGGACAAGGTGTCGTTATATGCGGATGATATTTTGTTATTTTTGAAAAATGCAAAGTTATCACTGGATAGAGTGATGGAAACTATTAACAACTTTGGGGAATTCTCTGGTATGGAAATAAATTGTCAAAAATCAGTTTTGATGCCGACGGGTGAGGAGATAGAACACCCCGATCTTAGGGTTTTGGGGAAGGTGGAATCATTTAGGTATTTGGGAGTGGAGGTAGCGTCAGATATAGAAAGGTATGAGGAGTTAAATCTGAAACCTGCACTGCAAAAGATTAAACTTAGGATGAAGACGTGGATGGCACTCCCCTTGAGTATGATGGATAGAATTAGTGTAATAAAAATGGTTGTTCTCCCCCAAATGCTTTATTTTCTTAAAAATAGTCCTGTTTGGATAGGAGCAACATTTTTTAAGAGGTTGAGATCATTGTTAACTGACTTCATTTGGCGGGGGCGTAGACCTAGAATAAAGATTGAATATATGTATGAGGATGAGTTAAATGGTGGTTTGGCAGTCCCTGATTTTCAGTTATATTTTATAGCCTCACAATTGAGTTATCTTATATTTTGGGAAAAGAGGAGGTATCTTTATGAAATGGTAAAAAAAAGTGGAGGAATGTATCACGATATATGGGAATTAGTAGAGGCTGCCAAGGGTGAAAAAAAAGGAAAATTAGTTGTGGAGAGCCTTATGATTAGGGTATGGGAACACATGAAGGGTATACTGCAGATATATGGTTCGTTTAATTTTACCCTATTATGGGGAAATGTACACATTGAGGAAATGTATAAAATAAAAGATTATAACTTTAGGAAGCAACATGGTATGACGAGGGTTGCACAGTTTTTTAGACAGGGGATGCTAAAGGAATTTGGGGAGTTACAAAAGGAATATAACTTACCAAGTTCAGCACTATATAGATATATACAAATTAGTCACGCGTATTATAAAACACAGAATAAAAGAAAGTTTCAGATTGAGGAGTCACAATTGGTGTTGTATTTAAGAGGGGCAAGTACTATTAGTAAAGGGTTGTCCAAAGTATATAAGATGCTTCAGTTGTCAAAGTCAGGACGGATGGACCACAGGAGTAAAAGAGAGTGGGAGGAGGAGTTGGGGGTTCAAATCAAGACTGAATGGCCCAATATTTATAAATGGGTAAGAGATATTTCAATTAATAAGAACTACAGGGTTACACAATTTTTTATGTTGTACCGCCTATACTATACACCGAAGAATATATCTAAATTCAGAAGAGGAGCGGTAATCTGTTGCCCAAAGTGTGCTATGGAAATGGTGGGTTATTTACATATGATATATGAATGTCGGGTGGTAAAGGAATTTTGGGACGATGTCTTGGACCTGCTGAGGACTCGCCTTAAAACTAGGGATTTGGGTGGACCAATAGTTTGGCTTTTGGGAAATATGGATAGAGTTGATAATCAAGGAATTAGGAGAGTTCTCAGTAGGGTCCTTTTCATCGCGAGGTTAGTTATTTCAAAGAAGTGGATGGCGAGTACTGCACCCTCGGTTGAAAATGTAAGATTTTTGATTAGGAAGTCTATTAACTATGAATATGTATACTATTTAAGAATGGGTAGTGTAAAGAAATTTTATGGTATATGGAAAATATGGATTGCAGCTTTGTCGGAATCGGAGAAGTTAGGCCTGATTCAGGAATTAAGATGAAGTTTTTTTTTTTGTTTGTTTTTTTTTAGGGAAGGATTTTTGGTATACCCAACTTTAGGGTGGTAAGAAGGGTATAGATAAGATGTAAAGTCGAAGGACACTCAGACTCCATTGGACGCTGGGTAAAATGAGTTAGGTGAGTAGTGGTGGAGGAGGGGAGGAATAAAGGGGGAGTAGTGAGAGTTACCCTCTTCTTTTCTTCTTCCTTCACAAGGGTATTCAGCGTCCTTTGGGGATATGAGTGTCTTCGAGGCTATAGTTCCTTCCTTTGTTTTATTGTTATGGATTGTATGTTGGAAGGGAGGAGGGGGGAAGGATGGTTTGGTTTATATAAAAATGTATAAAAGTCATTTTATTAAGGGGGAAAGAGAAAAATTTAATAAAGAAAGATTTAAAAAAAAAAAAAAAGGGGTCTGGATGTATTTCTGGAGTGTAATAATATTACAGGTTACTAGAGATGGGTTGTTGATCCAGGGAGTTATTCTGATTGCCTGATTGGGGTCGGGAAGGAATTTTTCCCCTAAAGTGAGGAAAATTGGCTTCTACCTCACAGGGGTTTTTTGCCTTCCTCTGGATCAACTTGCAGGATAACAGGCCGAACTGAATGGACAGATGTCTTTTTTCGGCCTTATAAACTATGTTACTATGTTACCATGTAAGAAATTATTAGCTCTTCTTTTCTCATTAGAATGAGTTTTTTCATCCATTGTACTACGGTTGGGATAGATGGTGGATGAATAGAGTTCCAGACCCTGTAAAAAAAATAAATAAAATGGAGCGGGCATGGTTTTTCAATATTGTATTTTTATTTTCATTAAGAAACAAGCAAAAACTGATAATATGAAGTCTATATCTGTATTACAAATAGGAATAAACATAATTCCACACAAAGGTCTTACAGCTATATGCAAATGTAAACCCCTTAAGGCCGAAGCTACTTTTACACTTAATGCCGAAGCCACATTTTTAAAATCTGCCATGTGTCACTTTATCAATTCATAACTTTGGGATTCTTTCACCGATTCGACTGATTCCAAGATTGTTTTTTCGTGACACATTGTACTCCACAGTCAATATATATCACCTTTATTTATAAAAAAAATCCTAAATTTACAGAAAATTTGGAAAAATTTGTAATTTTCAAACTTTGAATTTCTCTGCTATTAAGGCAGATAGTGATCCCTCACAAAATAGTTATTACTTTACATGTACCATATGTCTACTTTATGTTGCCATCATTTTGTAGATGTAATTTTATTTTTTTGGGGACGTTAGAAGTCTTAGAATTTTAGAAGCAATTCTTTAAATTTTTTAGAAATTTTCCAAAACCATATTTTTAAGCACCAGTTCAGTTCTGAAATCACTTTGTGGGGTTTACATAATAGAAACCACCATAAATGACCCCATTTTAGAAACTACACCCCTCAAGGTTTTCAAAACTAATTTTACAAACTGTGTTAACCCTTTATGTATTCCACAAGAATTAAAGGAAAATGGAGATGACATTTCAAAATGTCACTTTTTTTTGCAGATTTTCCATTTTAATCCATTTTTTCCTGTAACACATCAAGGGTTAATAACAAAAAAAACCCTCAAAAACTATTACCCTGATTCTGCGATTTACAGAAACACCCCGCATGTGATTGTAAACTACTGTATGGGCGCATGGCCAAGCGCAGAAGGAAAGGTGCGCCAGATGGTTTTTGGAGGGCGAATTTTGCTGGACTGGTTTTGAGACACCATGTCCCATTTGAAGCCCCCCCGATGCACCCCTACAGTAGAAACAACCAAAAAGTGCCCATATTTTGGAAACTAAGGGATAAGGTGACAGTGTTATTGATACTATTTTGGGGTACATATGATTTTTGATCACTTTATATTACACTTTTTGTTAGGCAAGGTAAACAAAAATGGCTGTTCTGGCTCAGTTTTTATTTTTTTTTTTACTGTGTTCACCTGAGGGGTTAACTAATGTGATATTTTTGTAGAGCAGGTTGTTACAAACGTGGCAATACCTAACATGTATAGTTTTTTTTATTTATTTAAGTTTTACACAATAATATCATTTTTGAAACAAAAAAAATCATGTTTTAGTGTCTCCATTGTGAGAGCTGTATTTTTTTTATTTTTTGGGCAATTGTCTCAGGTAAGGGCTCATTTTTTGCGGGAAGAGGTGACGGTTAGATTGGTACTATTTTGAGTGGTATATGCCTTTTTGATCGCTTGGTATTACACTTTTTGTGATGTAAAGTGACAAAAAATGGCTTTTTTGACCCTGTTTTTATTTTTTATTTTTACTGTGTTCACCTGAGGGGTCAGGACATGTGATATTTTTGTAGAGCAGGTTGTTACGAATGTGGCGATACCTAACATGCTTGGGATATTTTTTATCTTTTTTTACTAATTTCAAATTTGAGTTTTGGGGGGAAAATGGGATTTTTTTGTAACTTTTTTGTAACTTTTTTAAAAAAAATTTTTACACTTTTTTTTTACACTTTTTTTAGACTCAGACCCACTTGGTTCTTGAAGATCCAGTGGGTCTGATTGTTCTATAATACACTACAGTACACTATATAGTGTACTGCAGTGCATTTTCACTCTTGCTAAGCCTTGTCAGGCTCCTGCCTTTAGCAGTAGCCTGATGAGGCTTAGCTTACACCATGGCAACCCAGACGCTTCTGAAAGCGTCTGGTTGCCATGGTAACCATCGGGACGCTGCCACAGCAGAGCAGCGTCCCGATGGAAGGGAGAGGGAGCTCTCATCTGGCCACACCATCGGCGCTGCCAGCGCACCGCAGCGCCCGATGGGAGAGGGAGGGAGCGCTCCCTCCCTGTTAACCCCTTCCATACAGCGGTCCCCTTCCATCATTGCGGGCGGCACTCCCGCCGCAGCCGCCTGCACATCGCCCGCCCGCATATTAACACCCCCCCCCAATCGGCCATCAGAGAAAACAGTGGGGTGGGGTATATATATATAACATATTTTTAAATTTATTTACTTACTTATTTTAGCGTTTATTTCCGGTGCGATCACTGTCATTGGCTAGTCTGAACAGACTAGCCAATCACAGCGATCGCTAACCCGGGACCGCCCCCATTGGTCCCGGGCTGGTTAGCTGAGACCCCTGACTGTAAGTAACAGCCGGGGTCTCAGCACTGTCACCATGTCATCAGACATGGTGACAGTTTAATGCCATGACGGCTTATCCCGTCATGGGGCGGCAAGCGGCTCCTGCCCATGACGGGATAAGCCGTCATTGGGCGTTAAGGGGTTAAAATGTAGCTATATACAAAATATTCCTTAAAGGAGTTGTCAGGATTTGCCTTCTATTGTAAATTCCCTCTATTCCCACTGGACATGCTGGACCTGTGAAGGGAAGCATACATAACTGACACAAACATATAACTGGAGCAGCACAGTGAAAAATGAAAGAAGCAAAAAAATACAAAAATAGAAAAAGAGGGGGTGCACGCCTCTAGGGAGACAGAATCCAAGTCCGCACCAAATGACAAATGAGTAGAGAGAAGGAGTGCTGCCTTGGTACTGGCTCCCTGGATCCACCACTGTCTTCACTGCACTTCAGTCACACAGCTCTGTACACATAAAAATAAAAAAGGCATGGGAGTCTTAATATGGCAATGCACAGAAAAAAAAATGTTCAAATTTTTTTTTTCAGTGTTAAAATGCATTAAAAAAAAACTATATAAATTGGTATAGTTGTAATTGTACTGACCCAGAGAATGAAAGTAACAGGTCAGTTTTACCGCATAGGAAACACTGTGAAAACAAAACCCATAAAACTGTGGCGGAATAGTTTTTTTTTTAAATAACTCCACCCCATTTTACCTTGTTTTCCAGCTTCCCCCTTCATCGTATGCCATTAGAAAGCACAAGTTGTCCCGCAAAAAAAAAAAGCCCTCATATGGCTATGTGAATGGAAAACAAAAAAAGTTATCAACTATGGTTAAGTTGATTTTGTTGAAAAAATCTTGGACACGTTCTATCCCAGAATGCCATGAATATACGCTTAGTCCTTCTTATCTTGTTGCACCACAGTTATAAATGTGACACCAGCTGCGTGCATTCTGTATTTTGCGGAACGCGTGGTCCCTAATAGAACAGTCCTATCCTTGTCCGTAATGCGGACAATAATAGGACAGGTCCTTTTTTTTTTTCGGAACAGTCATGTGGACATAGGGACACAGAATGCACACAGAGTCATTTCCGTTTTTTTTTTTAAGCAAATGGTTCTGCATACAGGCTGCAAAATAAATGGAACGGCATGAGCCCTTATTGTTAGCTTTTATAACTTCATAAGGCACCTGCACTAACTAATTGGTATTTAAGATTATAGACTATTATACCTATGTCTTGACTAATAGGGTAATATTAATATTGCAAGGCAAGTATTATGGCATTTGGCTTTTGAAGAAATGTTATACCATTGGCCTAATTTACTTTCTGTTAGGTAAAAGTAACTAAAAAGTAACTACATTGCTCCCAACTAACTTTCTTGACCACTACCGAAATTGTTTTTTTCCCCTCTCTCTCATTCCATAATGTATTCAACTGACCTTCTTGCAGCTCTGTGTAGCTACCCAGAGAAACATATTCAAGTTAAATGTGACATCCTTGATTGCTATCTATGAAATGATATTGTTAGACTGCAATTCCTAAGGGTTAATTGAACTAAGATAGCTCAAGGTAACCCCAATAAACTGTGACACCATGGGCTAATGGTATAAACTTATCTATAGGTTTCACTGTTTCTTGGAGATTAATGAATTCCAATGTCAATTAGTTCCGGATTAAGTGAAAATAAATGAGGTAATCAGTAAGATTTGCATCACAAAGTAAGCATTTTGTGAAGGAGTTCTTGATAATGCAGTTGACTGAAGTAATTTTGGTGGAACTTCAGTACTATAAAAAAATATGTATATACAGTACAGACCAAAAGTTTGGACACACCTTCTCATTCAAAGAGTTTTCTGTATTTTCATGACTATGTAAATTGTAGATTCACACTGAAGGCATCAAAACTATGAATTAACACATGTGGAATTATATACTTAACAAAAAAGTGTGAAACAACTGAAAATATGTCTTATATTCTAGGTTCTTCAAAGTAGCCACCTTTTGCTTTGATTACTGCTTTGCACACTCTTTGCATTCTCTTGATGAGCTTCAAGAGGTAGTCACCTGAAATGGTATTCCAACAGTCTTGAAGGAGTTCCCAGAGATTCTTAGCACTTGTTGGCCCTTTTGCCTTCACTCTGCGGTCCAGCTCACCCCAAACCATCTCAATTGGGTTCAGGTCTGGTGACTGTGGAGGCCAGATCATCTGGCGTAGCACCCCATCACTCTCCTTCTTGGTCAAATAGCCCTTACACAGCCTGGGGGTGTTTTGGGGGTCATTGTCCTGTTGATAAATAAATGATGGTCCAACTAAACGCAAACCAGATGGAATAGCATGCCGCTGCAAGATGCTGTGGTAGCCATGCTGGTTCAGTATGCCTTCAGTTTTGAATAAATCCCCAACAGTGTCACCAGCAAAGCACCCCCACACCATCACACCTCCTCCTCCATGCTTCACAGTGGGAACCAGGCATGTAGAGTCCATCCATTCACCTTTTCTGCGTCGCACAAAGACACAGTGGTTGGAACCAAAGATCTCAAATTTGGACTCATCAGACCAAAGCACAGATTTCCACTGGTCTAATGTCCATTCCTTGTGTTCTTTAGCCCAAACAAGTCTCTTCTGCTTGTTGCCTGTCCTTAGCAGTGGTTTCCTAGCAGTTATTTTACCATAAAGGCCTGCTGCACACAGTCTCCTCTTAACAGTTGTTGTAGAGATGTGTCTGCTGCTAGAACTCTGTGTGGCATTGACCTGGTCTCTAATCTGAGCTGCTGTTAACCTGCGATTTCTGAGGCTGGTGACTCGGATGAACTTATCCTCCACAGCAGAGGTGACTCTTGGTCTTCCTTCCCTGGGGCTGTCCTCATGTGAGCCAGTTTCTTTGTAGCGCTTGATGGTTTTTGCGACTGCACTTGGGGACACTTGACTTCAACCACACCTGACTTCTGCCCAAAACAACTCATGGTCCCAACCCCATTTATAAGGCAAGAAATCCCACTTATTAAACCTGACAGGGCACACCAGTGAAGTGAAAACCATTTTAGGTGACTACCTCTTGAAGCTCATCAAGAGAATGCCAAGAGTGTGCAAAGCAGTAATCAAAGCAAAAGGTGGCTACTTTGAAGAACCTAGAATATAAGACATATTTCAGTTGTTTCACACTTTTTTGTTAAGTATATAATTCCACATGTGTTAATTCATAGTTTTGATGCCTTCAGTGTGAATCTTCAATTTTCATAGCCATGAAAATACAGAAAACTCTTTGAATGAGAAGGTGTGTCCAAACTTTTGGTCTGTACTGTATATATATATATATATATATATATATATATATATATATATAGTATTTTTCGCTTTATAAGACGCAACCGATGATAAGACGCACCCCAGATTTTAGAGTAGGAAAATAAGAAAAAAATTTTTTTCATCAGACCTCATATCAGACCCCCCATAAATTTCAGGACATCACATCAGACCTCAAATCAGCCCACAGCCCCCCTATCAGCCCCATCAGCCCTCAGATCAGCCCACTCAGCCCCCATCAGACCTCAGATCAGCCCACTCAGCCCCCATCAGACCTCAAATCAGCCAATCAGCCCACTCAGCCCCCATATCAGCCCACTGTGCCCCCATCAGACCTCAGATCAGCCCACTGTGCCCCCATATCAGCCCACTGTGCCCCCATCAGACCTCAGATCAGCCCACTGTGCCCTCATATCAGCCCACTGTGCCCTCATATCAGCCCACTGTGCCCCCATATCGGCCCACTGTGCCCCCATCAGACCTCAGATCCGCCCACTGTGCCCCCATATCAGCCCACTCTGCCCCCATCAGACCTCAGATCAGCCCATCAGCTCCTGCACCGCAGCTCTGCTCTGGGTCGGTGCTCCCTTGTCTTCTCAGTACCGGCAGGAGAAGACAGAGGAGCGCAGGACCCGGAGCGGAGCTGCAGTGCAGGAGGGTGAGTATGTTTTCCCGCTCCCGGCACCTATTACATACTAGTGAGCGCTTCCATAATGGAAGTGTTCACTAGTATTCGCTTTAAAAGACGCACAGCAATTTCCCCCTACTTTTGGGGAAAAAAGTGCGTCTTATAAAGCAAATAATATACTGTGTATATATACTATATATACTGTATGTATCTCTGTATATATATATATATATATATATATATTTATATAAAATTGTAATGAAAGTGGCACAGCATCAATAGAAGTAACGGTGTGCCAGTGGCTGTGTATAGTGGCTGTGAGTATCCAAATAAATACAAATGAAGAAAATCCACGGCACTCCCACAGAATGTAGTTAAAAATCGTTGCTCAAAGAACATGATTTTTAACTACATTCTGTGGGAGTGCCGTGGATTTTCTTCATTTGTATGTATCTAATATATAAAGCTGAGTGTATGTGTGTATGTATGTTCGCTAAAGGAATCTGCACCATCGCATTTACAATCACTAAATTTGGCACACAGGTGCATCAGGTGTCTGGGAATGTTTTAGACCGCTCTCCAGGACGTACCGTTCCTGAGATATTCCTATAAAAATGCATTATTTACTCACACATGTATATTTTTCACATATTTATGCACATTTGTGTGCTATTTTGATGCATTTACTGTATGTATGTGCATTATCACATGTGACACATTACACTTTATTATTTTTCCACACATATATATAGCTCATAATTGAGTTTAACATAAGGTTGTAATCACAAGGTGTATTATATCCTTCAATATATGAGGGTAGTATGGCGAATATGTAATAGCGATGCAGATAGAACATCTACGGTATCGATTGGTGTAGCCGGCCGGCTATCCCGTCTGTTGCGTTCCAGTGTGAAACGCAGCGGCGGTCATGTGATCCTGCGTCGCCTCGCATATCGCGAGAGTTTGAGCGGTGGATGGGGAACTGTTCCATCCGCCCCTGTGAGATGGGGAATGCGATCTTTTTAGATATAGCAGGGTAGGTCAACAAGTGTGATAAGTAGCAATACATCTAATTAGGGGCATTGATGAATGTCCCTGATGGCATATTGGTGCACGAGATACTTCCGGTTTTAGAGGAAATGACCTCATGCGTTCCACTTTGGAACGCATACTGAATGAACACACACAGGTGGTTCTTATATGGATTGAACATGGGGGATATAAATAGGAGTGAATTCCATACAGCATTAGACTCCCTGAGGAAGCAACATTGCGAAACGTACGTTGGGGTGACGTGGTGCAGATTTACTGGCTGGTAATTAAAACTTTGTTCATTTTCAGTGTCTATTTGCCACATTCTGTGTACGTTCATGTTGTATTTTGGCACTATGCACTTTATTTCTGATGTACCCAGACTGTGGCCTGACAATATACCTTGCATTTAACTCTCTTTATACCAGTGTATCTGCTATTTTTTATGCTACTCCCACCATCACGGTTTATTGTGTTTTATATGTAGTTGTCATTATTGTGATTAATAAAGATTATACTTTGTTTTAGTCCAATTTTCGTGTTGAGACTTGTTCATAATTTTGTAGGCGCTATAGCTATAAAAATGCATTAGCCAATAGAAGCCTGGTCACATGACCCTTATCAGCCAATAGAAGCTCGCAGGCTGTCTCCACACACACACACAGTTTCACACCAGGTTTCCATAACAACCCAGCCATTTTCCTTCACTGCTGTAGGTCTGCTTTAAAGGGGCAGAGCGCTGTGGATGACACTGTTAGAAACATAGAAACATAGAAGATCGACGGCAGAAAAAGACCACCTGGTCCATCTAGTCTGCCCTTTTATTATCCTTTTATTGTTATCTTAGGATAGATACATGTTTATCCCAGGCATGTTTAAATTCAGTTACTGTGGATGTATCAACCACCTCTGCTAGAAGTTTGTTCCAAGCTTCTACTACTCTTTCAGTGAAATAATATTTTCTAATGTTGTTCTTGATTTTTCCTCCAACTAACCTCAGATTGTGCCCCCTTGTTCTTGTGTTCTGTTTCTTATTAATAACCCTTCCCTCCTGAACTTTATTCAGTCCTTTAACATATTTAAAGGTTTCAATCATGTCCCCCCTTTCTCTTCTTTCCTCCAGACTATACATATTAATAACTCTGAGTCTTTCTTGATAAGTTCTATGCTTTAGACCTTCCGCCATTTTTGTAGCTCTTCTTTGGACCCGTTCTATTTTAGCAATATCCTTTTGCAGGTGAGGTCTCCAGAATTGAACACAGTATTCCAGATGTGGTCTCACTAGAGCTCTATACAGAGGGATCACAATCTCCCTCTTTCTGCTTGTTATACCTCTAGCTATGCAGCCAAGCATACGATTTGCTTTCCCTACCGCCTGGCTGCATTGGTTACTCATTTTGAGGCTGTCAGAGATGACTACCCCCAAATCCTTCTCTTCTGAGGTCTTTGTTAGCACAGAACTGCCAATACGATACTCAGATAGAGGGTTTCTTCTCCCCAAGTGCATTATTTTACATTTGGAAACATTGAACTGCAGTTTCCATTGTTTTGACCACTTATCTAATAAAGATAAATCATTCTCCATATTACAGACACCTCCTGGAACATCAACCCTATTACACACTTTTGTGTCATCAGCAAACAAGCAAGCCTTCCCTACCAAGCCGTCCCTTATGTCACTTACAAACATGTTAAACAGAACAGGACCCAGAACAGATCCTTGTGGCACCCCACTTGTAACCAGCCTCTGCTCAGAATACACTCCATTAACAACAACCCTCTGGTATCTGTCCTTCAGCCAACTGCAGATCCACTGAACTATCCAGAGGTTAATTCCAATTTTTGATAACTTCTCTATCAGCTCTTTATGGGGAACCGTATCGAAAGCTTTACTGAAATCCAGGTAGGCGATATCCACAGCCCCACCTTCATCCAGCACTTTAGTTACATAGTCAAAGAAATCAATGAGATTAGTCTGGCATGATCGGCCCTCAGTAAAGCCATGCTGGTTTGGGTCCAACAAGTTGTTTGTTGTTAGATGGTCAATTACCTTCTTTTTTAGAAGAGTCTCCATCATTTTTACCACTACAGATGTCAAGCTGACTGGCCTATAGTTACTAGCTTCTTCTCTACTACCCTTCTTGTGAATGGGTACAACATTGGCCATTCTCCAATCATCAGGAACATCTCCTGTAAGAAGGGACTGATTATACAGATCAGTCAGGGGGCCAACAATCACAGATCGGAGTTCTTTAAGAACTCTGGGCTGGATGCCATCGGACCCATTACCTTTTTTAACTTTAGCCAGACAAGTTCCTCTAGAACATCGGCCTCTGAAAACACTGTGGCTGAAACCTTACAACTAAAGGCAATGCTATGTCCAGCCATGTTCTGATTATGAAAGTCGCATCTGAAAAAACTGAGCAGAAGTAGTTATTCAGATGGTCAGCGACCGTCTTATCCTCATCTATATACAGATTTTTTCCATTGCTAAGTTTTGTAATGCTGCAGTTTTTCTTCTTCCTGTCACTAATATATCTGAAGAAGGTTTTATTACCCTCTTTAACAGATTTGGCCATTTCTTCCTCCTTATAGGCAGACTTTTTTATCATTCACTATAGCTCTTACCTCTCTAGTAAACCATAGTGGATTTCTCTTTCTTTTCCTTTTGCTAATTTGTCCAACATATAGTCTAGTTGCCTTTAAGAGGACTTCTTTAAATGCCTTCCACTGAGCACTCACTCTGCTGTTTTATCCCACCCTTTTAATTCTTTCTTTACATATTCTCCCATAACCTCAAACCTGGTCTTCGTAAAATCCAATACTTTGGTTGCAGAATGGGATTTCTCACAATCAGTTTGGATTTCGAACCACAAACATTGGTGGTCACTGGAACCCAGATTTTCTCCCACCTTCACCTCAGATACCAGATCCCCATTTGTAAATACTAGATTTAGGATATTTTCACCTCTAGTTGGTGCTTTCACCAACTGTTTTAGGGACATCCCCGTTAGGGCCTCTACTATGTTCATACTTTTGCATGTGGACGCACAAGGGATATTCCAATCAACATCAGGCATGTTGAAGTCTCCCATAACTACAATATCTCCCTTTACTGCCATTTGGGTAATCTCGTCCACCAGCATAATGTCATGCTCTTCAGACTGCCCTGGAGGCCTATAGATAGCACCTACTCTGGTAACAGATCCCTTTTTATTTTGCAAGCAGACCCAGAGAGTCTCCAACTCCTTACATGAATTTTGAATCACTGTTGATTTTATGGTATCTTTAACATAAATGGCTACCGCACCCCCCCTTCTCTCCGCCCTATCTTTCCTATACAAAGTGTATCCCGGAATGGCTGTTTCCCAGTCATTGCAATCTCTGAACCATATCTCTGTTATTACAACAAGTCCAAATTATCTCTACAAACTATTGATATTAGCTTGCAGAGCTTGTTGCCTAAGCTGCGAGCATTTGTACACATTACATGAAGAACATTACATTTATCATTAACTCCATCTACCTCCCTGACAACATCACCAACATCATCCACCGTACTAACATCAGTATCTAAAGCACCAGCGACCACTTCATCTTCACCAACAACTGTATCTACAGTACCACACTAACAGATTGCTAATCAAGAAGCTCAATACCCTGGTTCACCAACACTGTTCGGGGACAGAAATCATTCTCCTCAATAAAATTCCTGCCCCCTCCATCTAGTTTAAATGCCTGTCGAAAAAACACCTGAACTCTTCTCCAAGTACCTCAGTACCTTTGTGTGACTCAACCTAACCTAATTCTCAACCTAACCTAAGGTGTCCTAACATTACATACAGCAATACAAAACACACAGGGTAAGACTACTTTCACACATGCAGCACTATGCTCCAGCCACCTAATTTGGCAGAGAATGCAAGAAATTGGCCGGATACAAACTCAGGCATGCAGCAGTTTGTGTCCCGCTGATTCTCGGCATTTTTGCCAGATTGTGGCCGGATCTCTACCTGACCCCATTATAGTTAATGGGGCCGACGGACATTCTGTATCCAGCAGTGCCGGATCCAGTGAATTCCAGAATATTGTTCTCTACTGGACCAGCCTGCCAGAATCACTAACTCAGATGTGAAAGTAGCCTAATACAGTGCCCCATACCTCTTAGATCCAGTGACGTCTTCTTAGATATAGATGTTCTCTGTCCTCATCTTCTCCTTTCAGACCAGACCGCCATGATGATTTCTTCCAGCCATCTCTTCTCTCTGTGGAGTTTGACAAATAGACATCTTAGTTTCCTACTTTTCCATCATGCTCCCACCTTCTTGAACTCCACATCCTGCCACCCCCAATTCTGTGCCCGCTGTGCTCCGCAAAACTATACTGCAGAAACAGTCCTTCTCAAATACTACCGCCTTCAGTAATTATTGGCACACAGTGCCCTAAAAAATAACTGCACCCAGGAAATAGTGTCCCTGACACTAAATTATAACCAAAATGTTCCCCAAAAATAACTGTGCTAAGCTGATACTGTGCCCCCCACCGTAATAGTGCTCCCCAAAGTCCCAACAATAGAAATAATTAGTGCCCCCGGCCAGCCAATGTCCCCATAGAGCCCTCATAATGTGTGCCAATGCCCCCTACTATGTGCCCAAAAAACCCTCTTAGTGCCCATATACAATGACCCCAATAGTGCTCCTCTCCCCTCCTTCTCCATAGTACCCCCCATGTGTGTCAGTATACAAGATAGGGCCCCCATAGTGCGCCTCCTCCATAGTGCCCCCCATGTGAGCCAGTATATATGATAGGGCCCCCCATAGTGCTCCTCCTTCTCCATAGTGCCAGTATATATATATATATAGGGCCCTCCTCCAGAGTGCCCCCCATAGTGCTCCTCCTCCTCCATAGTGCCCCCCATGTGAGCCAGTATATATGATAGGGCCCCCATAGTGCCAGTATATATATATTGGCCCCCCCATAATGCTCCTCCTAGATAGTGCCCCCCTAGTGCTCCTTCATAGTGCTACATAGCTTTACTACTCCACCTACTAACATTGTGACTAACAAACCCAAAACCTTCATCTACACCACTGCCTGAGCCAACCATTGAACTCCATGATACGACATGCCTTAATATTTTTAGAGCAGACTGGCAAAATCTCCGAAAAAGTAATGGAATCTGTCATTCTGCTCAGCTCCAGGCTGAGACTTTGAAATTCCATTTTTACCACTTCAACATTTTTCTGGGACAAATCGTTTGTACCGAGATGAATAACCAGATCAACTTCAGTCTCCTTTGTTGCAGCCTTAACAATATTTGTGATCCGTCTTTTATCTCTGCTTGCAGTAGCACCAGGAAGACATCTCACCTCCTTCAGTCCATCCTCATTCTGACCTAAAGCAACACCTCTAACAATCGAGCCCCTGCCCCTGACTGCTTGGTACCATTTTCTCCTTTGGCACTTACAACATCCTGTGCCTGAGTATCCATGCTTGTATCTGCTGGAATATCACTTTCCAAATCAGACAGGACACTATAGGGATTATACACAGAAATTCCAACAGTATTGTGTTTATGCTCCACAACTCTCAACCTCCCAGAGCCAATTGTCTTCCACACAGCCCTTCTCCTCATGGACCTTTGGGGAAGCGGTGTTGGATTACAGGGCTGCTTGACAGCACTCACTGGCTGGGACACTTCTTTCGATTGCAGGCTACACATTAAAGACTGCGGCCTAGAAATTTCACCATATAAAGTGGACAATTGCATACATAATGGACAATACCCCAAACTCCAAAGAGTACTATGGAACACAACAGCCAGGCAAGTGTTACACTGCACCAAACCAGACATCTTAGAATTAAGGCATTAAAGGGGTTGTCTCATCTTGCCTAATGGGGGCATATCGCTAGGATATGCCCCCATTGTCTTATAGGTGCGGGTCCCACCGTTGGGACCCGCACCTATATCGAGAACGGGGCCCCGCAAGGTGGTGGCTGGAGGACTCCGGTCCGGCCACCACCAAGCCGGCTCCCCATAGAAATGAATGGGAGCGCACCGCGCTTGCGCGGCCACCGCTCCTATTCATTTCTATGGAGCCGACGGAAATAGCCGAGCCAGCGCTCGGCTATCTTCGCCGGCCACATTGAAAATGAATGGAGGCGGCTGCGCATGCGCAGTGCGCCCCCGTTCGCTTTCGGGGCCCCGTTCTCGATATAGGTGCGGGTCCCAGCGGTGGGACCCGCACCTATAAGACAATGGGGGCATATCCTAGCGATATGCCCCCATTAGGCAAGATGAGACAACCCCTTTAACTCACCAAACAGAAGAAACCAATGTTGTCACCAAACTCCTGCCGTTTTCAAACTACTGCAGTTTTTAAAACTATACACTACTGTCTGTCTGTCTGTTGCACTTATGTCTGACTATAAACTTCACCAGAGTAGGTGACAGAGGTATTCTGGTTACCATAAATATAACTTATGTTTTAGACTAATTCATCATCAATCATTACCTAATATAATGTCAATTTCACATATTTACCATTCAGTAGTAATAAAAGATGTTTTCTTCCACTGCTACCCACTGTGTTTCCTCATAAATTATTATGGCATCGACTGGTAATTCAAGCCACCCTCAAAAAAGGACTTAAACGCCCCACCCCCAGTTCCCGCTAAGCCACGCCCCCGACCTGGTCAGGCCACACTCCTTTCACTCCGCAGCCATCTGGGATTGAAAAAATGAAGGTAGAAATCAACTTCTGTCAGCTTCAGGGGTGGGAGTGAGGGTGACTTTCTCCCTGCAGCTCATGCTCAGACTGCACAGTGCTGCTGTCTGAGAGTGAGCTGTTCAAAAGGACATCCCCGTGTCCATCCAGGCCCTGCGCCAGATGAAGGACAGAGAGTCTGAAAGCCGGACTGTCCGGCCTAAAAACGTACCTCTGGCCACCCTAGGGGCGGGCAGCTGTTTTCTGGCTCCCTGTCCTCCATCCAGTGCAATGCCTGGGTGGACGCAGGGATGTCCACCCTTTCAGTAGCTCAAGCTCAGACAGCATCATTGTGCTAAGCGTGAGCTGCAGCAACTGACTTAGGGCTCCCCCCCAGTCAGTCACTAGAGCCCGCAGACATGGTTCCCTGTGGCTGACTGAAGGGGAGAGAAGCACCTGGCTGTCCCTAACTCACCTTCAGGTCAGGAACTACTTCTTCTCCTCTGTGTCTTCACAGAGTCGGGGTGTGTGGCTTCATGTTTAGTGGTGTGGCTTCCCTGGGACAGGGGACGTGGCTTCATGTTTGGGGACGTGACCGGTGAGGTCCGTCTTTTTGGAGTGAAGCCAGGTGCCACCCTAGCTGCTGTGGAGGTCACAGTTAAAGGGGAGGGCGCTGTGGAGGTCACTGTTAAGGGAGGAGGGGACTGTGGAGACCACTATTAAAGGGGCAGCGGGGTACTGTGAGGTCACTGTTAAGGGAGAGGGCTACTGTGACAGTCACTGTTAAAGGGGCAGTCGCTGTGAAGGTCACTGTCAAGGGAGCCAGGAATGGTGGAGGTCAGTTAAGGGGACTGTAACCTATGGTCAGTGTTAAGGGGTGGGTGCTGTAGAGGTGACTGTCAAGGGGGTGAGGTGCTGTGGAACTCACTGTTAAAGGGGAAGGCTGCTGTGAAGGTCAAAGTTAAGGGGGTAGGCTGCTGTGGAGGTCCCATTTTAAGGCAATGGGGCACTGTGGGGGGGTCATTGCTAGGGTGTGGGGGCTGTGAAGGTCACTGTTAAGCAGGCGGGGTGCTGTAGAGGTCACTGTCGATATTTTTTAACGACACACACACAAACATTAAATAAAATAGAGGAAATATACCTGGGCGAAACCGGGTCCTTCTGCTAGTATATATATATATATATATATATATATATATATATATATATCTATATCTATATATATATATATATATATATATATATATATATATATATATATAATAACACTGGTGCGAGATCCACACTAATGTCTATTAAATGTATACTGTATATATATATGCAACATATGCATATACAAACATAGGCAACATTTTCACAGTACAACTGACTTTCAATCCTTGTCAGAGAACCCCTTTAAACATGACACTTTCATTAAATTATGATTCCAGAATCACATGCCTTATCACTGCTACAATTCCTATAAATGTATCAACAAACTAGAAACTATAGATGCAAAAAGTAATAAGTAAACCCTTGAATTACTTGGATTTCTACATTAATTGCTAATAAAATGTGGTATTATTATCTAAATCATAATTATGGACAAACACAATCTCCCTAAACTAATAACAAGCAAATAGTTGAACTATTCATATCCTTTTTTAACACCCTGAGTTAACTTCCATAATGCAGGTGTGCCTTGCATGCATAGCCCTCTACTGGTCATGCCAAAGCATTTTGATAGATTCAGTACATAAATCATTAGTACTCACAAATACAAGAAACTTTTGTAATATGTCTTGAAAGTGAATATGCCTCTTTTTTTTTTTCGCTCATGAGGTTTTCGCATGCATTCTAAATTAACATAGTCTTAAGAGACTGACTGGAAATGTCAGTGCACTCCTTCTCCCCCTCCCCTCTCTATAGACTTCTCTTAGCAGCATGTAAACTGGTTCCTAAGTGAGCTGAAAGTCAATTCAATACAGTCATGTCAAGACAAGGAATTTCGAGGCTGATAAGCAGGGAAATATCCTTTTTTTCCTCTGATAAGATATATATTGTCCTTAGGATGCAGAGGCAGTTGCTTGTAATGGTGAAGTTGAATGCTGATCAGTCCTTGCTTTACCATTCAACCCAACTACAGGAGCTCCCCAGCAGGCACAATGCAGTTATACATCATGCTGCTGGGCTGTGTAGGAGCCTCCTACACAGCCCAGTAGTCAAGATGTGCTCCAATCATCGTGGGAATGGAGGGGCACTACTGAAAGGGGGGTATAACTACTGTGGGGCACAATATGGGCATAAGTACTGTGTTGGCATAACTACTGTGAGGGGACACAATGTGGGCATATCTACAGTGAAAGGGACACAATGTGGGCAGAACTGTGAGGGGGGCCCAATGTGAGCATAACTATAGTGAGGTTACACAATGTGGGCATAACTACTGAGTGGGGGCACAATGTGGATATTAATACTGTAAGGGAGCCTTCTACCATTGCAAAACTACAACTCTCAGCATGCCCTGAGGGCCATGAGTTTCACATCCCTGACTTACAGCGTCTTGTTTTAGGACTGTATTTCTTTAGGGTGTCTGGTATGCATCCATTCATAGGACTCTATTTGTTAACTGAGGGTTCTGGTCTTGAAACAGTATGGGCAGATCTACACAGGATGTTTTTGCTGTGCATTTTCCACTGTGGAATTGTGCGGAAATCTGTGTGCAAATATTATTATACAGCATGTCGATATTTGTTGTTTTTTTGCTCTGTTGATATGACTCTTTGTAATTCATAAGGTAAATGCTGTGGCAAATCCACAGCAATTGTAACAAATTTGGAGTCTCCTCCAGATCAGTGGCAAAATCTGCAGAAGAAAGTGGTATTGATCATGTTGACTATAATCACAGCCATGCAGTGGGTGGGTTAGTTGGGGGCTGGGTGAGAGTTTTGGTCACAGCTCAGGTCTTATGGTCTGCTTTGCTGGCTACTTGGCAGGTGGCCTCTTTCAGCAGGATAAAGTGCAATGCAACACTGCAAAAGGCATAACTTAAAGAATGTGACAAGGAGTTCGAGGGTTTGACTTGGCTTCCGAATTCTCTAGATCTCAGTCTGAACATCTCTGGGATGTCCTGAAAAAATAAGTGATATCCGTGTAGGCCCCAGCTTGCAACTTACAGGACTACTGCTGATTTCTTGTACCACAGAACATTTGTTAAGTCCATGCCTTCAGGGGACAGTGCTGTTTTACTGGCATGAGGGGACATACACAATAGTAGATATTTCTTTTTATGTTACGGCTGTTTTGTTTATTTTCCCTTTTTTTAATATCACAAATGGCGTTGTAAGAAATTCTTTCTCATTGTTATATCTTCACATTTTAAAATATTCCACTTTAATGAATCTTCAGGGATAGTCTATTGTTTGTTAGAAACAAGCTGTAGTAAGAGCAATACTTTTTAAAAGTGTTTGAAGTACAAATACACAGTTTAAAGTCCTACTTTTCAGATAAAGCTTTCCCAAAGTAAATAAATTATATTGCCTTCATATAAATAAAAAGAAAGGAGCAAAGAAGAACATGAGCATAAATTACTTGTGCAATTCATCACAAATAGTTGACACTTCAATCTAATCCAGCAAATGAAAATAGTGAAGTTTATAGAGTTGTATGAAGTAGGCAATTTAAACATCCTATAGCACAAGGTCACCTGAAAATGAATCCTGGAAGATGTCCCTTTTTATTCCTTTCTCCTTCTGAATCTATCAAATGGAAATGAGCCACACCATGTAAGTGACAGAGCCAATGCCCATTCATGATTAGGATAGCTAGTGGTCTGAGGTCCTCATGTTCTACACTTACTGACAACACATCACATTTAAAGAACACCAAGGTAAAGCTGGAGATATTTTACACCTTGCTTAAGGTACAGTGCTCCTATAATGGAGACTATAACTGCATACAAAGCAATATACAGCATGGCATTGTTTAGGGAAGGATAAATTAAGTGTATGCGTTGAAAGTACTTGCACATAATTTACGTTTTTGCATCGCATATTTCAGCCTTCAGAATGTCTTCTGGAGATAATTTATGGTGACACTAGGTGAATGTTCATTAAAGTAACTGACAAAGCACAGAGTCTAGCTCTAATATTTTTTTGCCTTGTGCTCTTTTATCAATTACATGGTCTTACTAGGCTCTATAAAATATCAAGAAAACATTATTAATCCTGTGTCCAGTCACCTCCACCTGTGATAACTTCTAGCCTCCCATCTCTGACTTTTATGTTCATTCCACCCTACTTCTCAGGTACTTTGAGTAGCATTTTATGTTTAATTTTCCTGGCCTGTGTCAATGTGTCCTGACAATTTCAGATTTTTTAATAGCTTTTTTAACTTTATAAGGCTACTTTCACATTAGCGGCAGCCCGGATCCGGCAGGTGAAGGGTGCTGCCGGATCCGGACTGCCGCAGGGACATGTGTGGAGCCGGAACCGCGCTCCGGCCCCACACATGTCACACAGTACATACATACACACAGACACACACACATATACACAGACAAATACACATACATACTTACATGCTCCCGGCAGGTCTCCAGAGCGCCGGAGGAGCAGGACGGCCCGCACAGATGACGATTCCCCACAGCGCCCTCTGCTGGGCGCCTGGTGGAATCGTCATCTGTGCGCGCCGTCCTGTTCCTCCTGCGCTCTGGAGACCTGCCGGGGAGCATGTAAGTATGTATGTGTATTTGTATGTGTATATGTCTGTGTATGTTTATGTCTATGTCTGTATGTGTGTCTTGTGTGTATGTGTGCAGGTGACGAATCCGTCATGCACTCCATTGAAAGTCAATGGAGGACAGATCCATTCACCATTGTGTCACACCAAACAGATCCATCCCCATTGACTTTCATTGGGGGTCATGACGGATCCGTCTCTGTGTGCGGATGCCTGGACCGGAGATCAAACCGCAGCATGCTGCGGTTTGTTCTCCGGTCTGAAGACGGAACGGAATGCTTTCAGGAGCAGTCCGTTGTCTTCAGTTCAGTTTTGTCCCCATTGACAATGAATGGGGACAAAACTGAAGCGTTTTATTCCGGTATTGAGCCCCTATGACGGAACTCAATACCAGAATTATAAAACGCTAGTGTGAAAGTTGCCTAAGATTGTACATGGCATTACAAAAAAATATACCACTGTTCACAGTTCCATACTTTAAAGGAAACTCTCATCATAGAAATGGGCCTCTTTCTATCATTACATCAGTTGCCTTGATAAAGCCGAACTTGTGGTTTTGCATATCTTGGCTTGATTTGTAGGCCTAACTTGTGTTCTTTAAACCATTAAAGGGGGTTCTAACTAAGATAATCTCTTTTAAAACAAAACTTGTCATTGATCAGCTGATCACCCCAAGTAGGGCTTCTCTAACTGCCTGGCTATCAGTTGTTATCGGTAGATACCACCAAATGAATTGTTTGTGCAAAATTATGAAACATTTTGTAAGACATGCAAAACATTAGCTTCCTGTAATAAATCACTGGCTCCTTTCGTAGAACCACTTAGCAGTGCATTATCATACAAGTATAGAAATAGAAACTCACAAGCAATGGAGACAACAAGCTTGACATTATAAGTGTCAGGGATATACAAAGGTTACCTTTGTACCTAGGCTCTAGGACAGAAAGGAGAACCTTTTAGAGACTGAGTGCCCAAACAACAACCCAATAACCACTTATTTATCGCAAAGTGCCAACATGGCAATTTAACCTGAATACCACATTCCAATACAGTACTCTATCATTCAGCTATATTAGCCTGTCTGCCTTCATTTCAGTACCCCTAGGCAGTCCCCCTCTTCAACATTACACATTTACTACACTTTTTTTACTGTTGATATACATATCAAAAGTGTTGATAGTGGGGGGTCTCAGTGCTGCTCCTCCTCACTACAGCCCACCACTGCAACATCAGGGACTGCACTGCCCAGCAAGGCTGCTTACCCTGCTGGGCGCCTCTCGGTGAAGATTGTGCACCACTGCAAGAGCCTCCTCCACATTTTGAAAGTGGTGCGCTGAATGCTTCAGCATCCCGCTCAAAGTGACGAATAACAAAGCTCCTTTCTGTAAGGATCTTTGTTATTGGTTGTTTCAGGCAACAGCAGCATCGCTGTGCTGCTTATGCCGTTCTTAGAGTGCCCTGAGCAGATGAACGGCAGGAAAAGTCTAAGACGTATTGGTACATCTTAGACTTTTTCTAGGGTACGGGTGCCCACAGAGATGGCTCTGAGTGCCATAGGTTCGCCACCACTGCCCTAGGACCTGACAGGGGCCCAATGACTACATTGCAACCTTTTTTTAAATCTGTTTATTGCAGTGCCATATACTTTATTTGGAAAATCATCAGACCCTTTCAGTTATTTCATATTTTGTTATGTTGTGGACTAATTTATTGAAAAGGAAAACCAAAAATCTTGCACTAACTTACTGTAAGTACTGAAACCCTTTACTTTGTACTTACTGTAGTTGAGTCACCTTTGGCAACAATTACAGCTTCCAGACTTCTTCAATATGATGCCACACGGTTTGCACACCTGGATTTGGGGATTTCTACCATTCTTCTCTGCAAATCTTCGCAAGCCCACTCAGTTTGGATGGGGACTGTCAGTGGACAGCCATTTTCAGGTCTCTCCAGAAATGTTTGATTGGGTTTAAGTCGGGGCTCTGTCAGGCTGTTGTCTTGGCTGTATGCTTTTGGTCATTGTCTTGTTGGAAGGTGAACCTTTGGCCCAGTCAAGGGTCCAGTGCACACTGGATTGTTTTCTTTAAGAATATGTCTATACTTTGCTCCATTCAGCTTTCTCTCAACCATGACCAGTCTCCCTGTTGCAGCCACTGAAAGAGTGCCCCACAGCATGATGCTGCCACCACCATGCTTCACTGTAGGGATGGTGTTGTGCAGGTGATAAGCAGTGCCTGGTTTCCTCCAGACACGTTGCTTAGAAAGTTGCTTAGATGTGAGGCCAAAATATTCAATATTGGTGTAATCAGACCACAGAATCTTGTTTCTCACAGCCCTAGAGTCCTTTAGGTGCTTTTTCTGTCATTTACAGAGGGGAGGCTTCTTTCTGGCATCCGTGCCATAAAGCCCAGATTGGTGGAGTGTTGCAGTGATGTTCAAACTTCTGGAAGTTTCTCCCATCTGCACACAGGATCTTTGGAGCTCAGCCATTGGGTTCTTGGTCACCTCTCTAACCCATGCCCTCCTCCTTAGTTACTAAGTTTGGTGGGGCAGCCAGCTTTAGGAAGAGTCCTTGTTGTTATAAGGTTTGTCCATTTAAGAATTATGGGGGCCACCGTACTTTAGGGAACTTTCAATGCAGCAGAAATTTTGTGTATTCTTCTCCAGATCTTTGTCTCTACACAATCCTTTCTCTAAACAAGCACAGAAGCAGGAACTTAATAAATGATTTACAGGATATTCTGAATGTTTTCCACCAAACTATTTGTCAATCTGCTCAACTCCTTCTGCTCAATATCCTTATTAACGAAATAAACAGTACACATACCTTATACTGATAGATTATTTGGACCAGGACCACACTAGAGCATACTCAAGGGGTTATTACAGATTGATATGTTGTCCCTGTCTTGTGTTTTATGTTTTTATGCAAATAGGAACATTTTAATGATTTGTTTAATAAACTAATAAGAATTAATTTATATGTATTTTTTTTTTTTTTTTAATCCAGAGGAAAAAAAACAGACTGGTTTGCGTTTCCCACTTATAAAAGCAGAGATAATACGCGAGTTTGAGCGTTCGCGTGTTTGACTTTAAGTGTGTGGTTGAATTAAGTGTGTGACTTTAGATTGTGTGAGGGAGTATCTGTGAGAGCTAATTTATTTGTTGCATTGCTGAGTGGCTGTGCCTGACTTTATTGTACTCTGAACCAAGTCAGAGCAGAGCAGTGTAGTCTTGCTTATACACTGTGACTTACTGTTGTTGCTGCTGGTTAATTGCATAGCAGCTAAGGCTACTTTCACACTAGCGTTATGGAATTCCGGTATTGAGCTCCGTCATAGGGGCTCAATACCGGAATAAAACGCTTCAGTTTTGTCCCCATTCATTGTCAATGGGGACAAAACTAAACTGAAGACAACGGAATGCTCCTGAAAGCATTCCGTTCAGTCTTCAGACCGGAGAGCAAACCGCAACATGTTGCGGTTTGCTCTCCGTACTAGTTATCCGCACCTAAACGGATCCGGAATGACCCCCAATGCAAGTCAATGGGGACGGATCCGTTTGGTGTGGACACACTTGTAAACGGATCCGTCCTCCATTGACTTTCAATAGAGGTTATTCCGGATCCGTTTAAAAGCTAATACAACCGGATCCGGAATTACGGATCCACAAGGTTGTATTACTCAGTACGGATCCAGCGTGTCCCTTCACCCGCCGGATCCGTACTAACGCTAGTGTGGAAGTAGCCTAAGAGTAAACGTGATTGCACTATTTTTTTTTTTTTCTCCTTTCTCTTCCTTCTCCAGGGTGCTGCACAGGTGAGTAATTAGGGTGTGGCTATCTAATTAGGAGAAGTTAAATAGCCAGTCTTGTGGGCAGTTCAGTCCTTTGAATCCAGAGGAAAAAAAACAGACTGGTTTGCGTTTCCCAATTATAAAAGCAGAGATAATACGCGAGTTTGAGCGTTCGCGTGTTTGACTTTAAGTGTGTGGTTGAATTAAGTGTGTGACTTTAGATTGTGTGACTTCAGATTCGGGAACTTTAAAAGGGACTACAGTAAGTCTTTCCATATCATTGTATTGTATTTTTTCGCTTTTGCTTGTGTAATCCCCATTAGAATGGCTTCCATCATTGACAGCGCAGTCCAGTGCACATCTTGTCTGATGTATGCAGTCCTGGAACAGCCGTTTAAGGGTGCATATATTTGTTCAAAATGTGAGCAAATTGTCCACTTGGAATCGCACATCGTGTATCTAAGCGGGCGAATTTCAACGCTGAGAAGCACTGACAATTTGGAAAACAGTTTGCTGCTCAGTGAGAAAGCACTCTATGGGGTATATGTGGGGGAGGGTGGTAGTGAGGAGGCCCAGGAAAGTGAGGTAGCTAGCTGGGTAACAGTTAGAAAGCGGGTTAGAGGGAAAAGTGCCAGGGAGGCTAGCCCTGATCTGACACACCCCAACAAGTTTGCAAGTTTGGCAGATGAGGGGGATGTTACTTCAGGGAGAGCACTGCTGCAGCCGGACACTTCCTCTGCCAGTCAGGGGAATGTCAGCTCCAGTAAGCAGGGGGCCAGGAGAGGAGGGCAGGCCAGACAGGTGCTGGTAGTGGGCGACTCCATTATTAGGGGTACAGAGAGGGAAATCTGTCACAAAGACCGGGATCGTCGGATGGTGTGCTGCCTTCCAGGCGCTCGAGTTCGGCACATCGTGGATCGGGTTGACAGATTACTGGGAGGGGCTGGAGAAGATCCAGCAGTCATGGTCCATATCGGTACCAATGACAAAGTTAGAGGTAGGGGGAGTGTCCTTAAAAATGATTTTAGGGATCTAGGGCATAAGTTTAGGGCAAGGACCTCCAAGGTACTGTTTTCCGAAATACTGCCTGTACCACGAGCCACACAAGAAAGGCAGCGGGAGATTAGGGAGGTAAACAAGTGGCTCAAGAACTGGTGTAGGAAGGAGGGGTTTGGGTTCCTGGAGAACTGGGCCGACTTCTCTGTCGGCTACAGGCTCTACCGTAGGGATGGGCTGCACCTCAATGGGGAAGAGGCAGCTGTTTTGGGGGAGAAGATGGCTAGAAGGCTGGAGGAGTGTTTAAACAAGGGACTGGGGGGGAGGGTAACTACATTATAGGAGGGGAAGATGGTGCAGATAGAGACCTGGGGCAAGGTAATGGAACTGGGGGAGGAATGGAAGGAGGAACTAGAACAGATCAGAAGGAAAGCTGTAGGGTAAGAAATATACATCAACCTCTTAATTGTATGTACACTAATGCCAGAAGCCTAGCTAATAAAACTGGTGAACTGGAATTAGTGATGTGTGAGGAGGACTATGACGTAGTGGGAGTAACTGAGACATGGCTGGATGATAGCTATGACTGGGCAGTTAATGTACAGGGTTACATTCTTTTTAGAAAGGATCGTCAAAACCGGAGAGGGGGAGGGGTCTGCCTTTATGTAAAGTCATGCCTAAAGCCCACACTCCGGGAAGATATAAGTGAGGGACATAAAGATGTGGAGTCACCGTGAGTAGAAATAAATGGAGCCAAAAACAATAATAAAATACTAATAGGGGTTTATTATAAACCACCCAATATATCAGAGACCACAGAAAATCTACTTCTAAATGAAATAGACGAGGCGGCAAATCATAATGAGGTCGTTATTATAGGGGACTTCAACTACCCAGATATAGACTGGGAAACTGAAACCTGTACATCTCATAAAGGAAACAGGTTCTTGGAAATAATCAAAGACAATTACCTTTCCCAACTGGTTCAGGACCCCACTAGAGGGACGGCCATACTGGACTTAGTATTAACCAATAGACCTGACAGAACAACAGGTGTGCAGGTTGGGGGACACCTGGGAAACAGTGACCATAACATAATAACCTTCCAATTGTCATTCAAAAGAGCGTTTCTTCAGGGAGGAACACAAATACCAAACTTCAAAAAAGCAAAATTTAGCCAACTAAGAGAGGCCATAGGCCTAACTAACTGGGACAAAGTCCTCAAAAATAAAAATACAGCCACAAAGTGGGATATTTTTAAAAGCATCCTAATATCTAATTGTGAGAGGTACATACCATATAGGAATAAAATAATAAGAAACAAGAAAAAACCAATGTGGATAAATAGAACTGTAAAGAAAGCAATAAATGACAAAAAGAAAGCATTTAAATCACTAAAACAGGAGGGGAGTGAGGAAGCATTGAAAAACTATAAGGAAAAAAATAGAATATGTAAAAGACACATAAAAACAGCCAAACTAGAGACCGACAGATTAATCGCCAAAGAGAGTAAAACTAACCCTAAAATGTTCTTCAATTATATAAATACTAAAAAGTATAAACCTGAAGGTGTCGGCCCCTTACAGAGTAATGAGGGGGGAGTAGCAGAGAGCGATGAGGTGAAAGCGAAGCTACTAAATAACTTTTTCTCCACTGTATTCACTGAGGAAAATAAAATGTCAGATGAAATGCAGAGTATAAAAGTAAATTCCCCCTTTAAAAGTGTCCTCTCTGACCCAGGAAGAGGTGCAGCAACGTCTTAAAAATATTAAAATAGACAAATCACCAGGACCGGATGGCATACACCCCCGTATCCTAAGAGAATTAAGTAATGTCATCGACAGACCCTTATTTCTGATATTTAAGGACTCTATACTGACGGGGAGTGTTCCACAGGATTGGCGCATAGCAAATGTGGTGCCAATATTCAAAAGGGTCCAAAAACAGAGCCTGGAAACTATAGGCCGGTAAGTTTAACTTCTGTTGTGGGTAAACTGTTTGAAGGTTTTCTGAGAGATGCTATCTTGGAGTACCTCAATGAAAATAAGCAAATAAATCCATATCAGCATGGCTTCATGAGGGATCGGTCATGTCAAACCAATTTAATCAGTTTTTATGAGGAGGTAAGTTCTAGACTTGACCGCGGCAACTCAATGGATGTCGTATATTTGGACTTCTCCAAAGCGTTTGACACTGTACCACATAAAAGGTTAGTATACAAAATGAGAATGCTTGGCCTGGGAGAAAATGTCTGTATGTGGGTAAGTAACTGGCTTAGTGATAGAAAACAGAGGGTGGTTATTAACGGTACATACTCAGATTGGGTCACTGTCACTAGTGGGGTACCACAGGGATCTGTATTGGGTCCTATTCTCCAATATATTTATTAATGATATTGTAGAAAGCTTGCACAGTAAAATATCAATTTTTGCAGATGACACTAAACTGTGTAAAGTAATTAACACAGAGGAGGACAGTGCACTGCTACAGCAGGATCTGGATAGACTGGAGGCTTGGGCAGAAAAGTGGCAGATGAGGTTTAACACTGACAAATGTAAGGTTATGCATATGGGAAGGAATAATGCAAGTCACCAGTACATACTAAATGGTAAAACATTGGGTAACTCTGACATGGAAAAGGACCTAGGAATTTTAGTGAACAGCAAACTAAGCTTTAGAAGCCAGTGCCAGACAGCTGCTGCCAAGGCCAATAAAATAATGGGTTGCATCAAAAGAGGCATAGATGCCCGTGATGAGAACATAGTCCTGCCACTTTACAAATCACTAGTCAGACCACATATGGAGTACTGTGTACAGTTCTGGGCTCCTGTGAACAAGGCAGACATAGCAGAGCTGGAGAGGGTTCAGAGGAGGGCAACTAAAGTAATAACTGGAATGGGTGGACTACAGTACCCAGAAAGATTATCAAAATTAGGGTTATTCACTTTAGAAAAAAGACGACTGAGGGGAGATCTAATAACTATGTATAAATATATCAGAGGTCAGTACAGAGATCTCTCCCATCATCTATTTATCCCGAGGACTGTGACTGTGACGAGGGGACATCCTCTGCGTCTGGAGGAAAGAAGGTTTGTACATAAACATAGAAGAGGATTCTTTACAGTAAGAGCAGTGAGACTATGGAACTCTCTGCCTGAGGAGGTGGTGATGGTAAGTTCACTATAAGAGATCAGGAGGGGCCTGGATGTATTTCTGGAGGGTAATAATATTACAGGTTATAGTTACTAGAGATGGGTCGTTGATCCAGGGAGGTATTCTGATTGCCTGACTGGAGTCGGGAAGGAATTTTTCCCCCTAAAGTGAGGAAAATTGGCTTCTACCTCACAGGGTTTTTTTTGCCTTCCCCTGGATCAACTTGTAGGAAAACAGGCTGAACTGGATGGACAGATGTCTTTTTTTGGCCTTACAAACTATGTTACTATGTTACTATGTATGTGGGTGGCTTGAGTGCCAATACATTTATTTTGCTAATATGGACTTTTTCAATTTGACAGAGACTGGATAATCTGTAGTATAGCACACCCGCAACCCATAACTTTTGTCCCAACTAGTGAGCCACCCATTTTCCAGTATTTAACCAATTTTCTGCTTAATGTCCTGTGAATAAAGATTGAACAGCATTTTTAATGTGACAGGTTCCATTGAAAGAATGTATGTGTGTATTACAGATGAGCAAATTGATTCTACCAAATTGAAATTGGTCCTCAATTTCTCAAAAAATTCTAATTTGTTTCAATTTTTTGAGATTCCCTGACTACTCAGAGAGAGGGAGAGAGATATATAGAAAAAACGAACTTCTCAAAATTCTTTTCAATTTGTTTGAACCTGCAGATTCAAGACAGGACTTGAAGCATAACGTAGTTGTCCCTCATCAGTGCAGAGCCAAGAGAACTGACTTGGTCGGGATATAGGGGGTACTATTTCTCCATATGGTGAGCACCTAGTATCTGTGAGGAGTTTTTTAGTTGATGCTGTCATCAAAGCTGAGAAATACAGGCAGATATTTATCCATCATGCAGTACCATCAGTGGAGTATCTGATAAGCTCCAAATTTATTCTACAGCAGGTATAAAGAAGAACAAGGAGTCCTGGAAGTAATGATGGCCCCCATGGAGTCCTGATCTCAACATCATCGAGTCTGTCTGGGATTACATAAAACAGAGGGATTAAGGAAGTCTACATCCACAGAGGATCTGTGGTTAGTTCTTCAAGATGTTTGGAACAACCCCCCTGCTGGGTTCCTTTTAAAACTGTGTGCAAGTGTACCTAGAGGAATTGATGCTGTTTTAAAGGCACAGGATGGTCACACAAATATTGACTTGATTTAGATTTCTCTTTTGTTCATTCACTTTGCATTTTGTTAATTACTAAAAAAATAAACTATTAACACTTCTATTTTTAAAGCATTCTTATTTTGCAGAATTACAAAATACGCTTTAAATGCAATATACAGTAAGGGAATATTTAAAAGGGTTTTCTGAGATTTTCATACTGATAACCTATCTTCTTTATAGGTTTTCTGTATCTGATCAGTGGGTGTCCTGCACCTGGGACTCCTGTGAATCAACTGTTTTGAGAAGACAGCGGCCTTCTCACAACTCACCAAGTGCAGCACTGTACATTGTATAGAGACTGTTCTTGGTATTGCAGCTCAGCCGTATTGACTTGACGTCACTGGCCTAGAAAGAGGCTGTGGTGCTCACCAGAGCACTGTGGCCTTGAAAAACAGCTGATCGTAGAGGTCCCGGGAGTTAGACCTCACCAATCTAAGATTGACCTATCCTTAGGAAGCATAAGCAATTGTTGTGTTGTGGTGCAAGTGTGCACTGGATAGACAACTACAAGACAGCCTCCAAAAATTGAATGGTTTTGCAGGTGGTAGTCACACAATTTCTTCTGACTGATTTTTCTCTAATTTTGGATTTTACGAGTCATTGTCACGACTGGTAGCACAAGGTGGTATGTGCAGCTCAATCAGGTTGCACAGGCAGTCCTGCTCCTCCACGATGGCACATCCTTAAAGGGAACCTGTCATCAACTTTTTGCTGCCCATACTAATGGCAGAATAAAGTAGAGACAAGCGAGTTGATTTCAGCGGTCTGTCATTTGTAAGTTAAAAGTAAGTGGTTGCCGAGAACCATCATCACAAACATTGCAGATTGGGCCTGGAAAAGAGTCATATCTGCCTGAGAAGAGTCATGGTTATTCATAAATTCCTGCTCTCCCTGCCCTCCTGCTGATGACTGACAGGATTCTACCTAGTTTTCTCCCTTTCTCTCTAGGAGAGAGCTGCCAATCATCAGCAGATGGGTGGGGAGAGCAGGAGATTATTATTAACGATGACTCTTCTCAGGCAGATTTGACTCTTTTTAAGGCCTGGGCTGCAATGATTATGATGCTGGTTCTCTGAAACCACTTACTATTAGCTCATGAGTGACACACCGCTGAAATCAGCATTTATGTCACTATTTTATGCTGCCCTCAGTGAGGTCAGCATAAAGTTGATGACAGGTTCCCTTTAAGTGCTATTGCAAGAAGGTGTGCTGTGTCTCTATGCACAGTTTCAAGAGCACTGAAGTGATACCAGGAAATGGGCCATTAAGAGAGCTGGACAGGACCATACAAGGGCAACAACCCAGCATCAAAACCAATCTGCTCCTTAATCCAAGAGCAACAGGGGGAGCACTGCTACAGCCCTACAAAACGACTTCCAGTAGTCTACTGGTGTGCTTGTTTCTGCATAAACTGTTAGAAGACTCCATGAAGGTAGCATGATGGCCTGATGTTGTCTTATAGTGAGACCTGTGCTCACATCCCAGCACTGTTCAGCTCAATTGCCTTTCTGGAAAAAGCATGTCTGTCATTGTTCCCCCATTCTTCAGAGGTTCACAATGAGCACAATGTGATGGACATGAAAGAGTCTGAAGATGCTATATAGAACATTAGGATTCCTGCAACATCATGGCCAGTTTAGAGGTGGGTCAGTGATGATTTGGGGAGGCATATCCTTAGAGGGTCCCACAAACCTCTATGTGGTAGCCAATGGTACCGTAACTGTTGTTAGATAATGGAATGAAATCCCCAGAGCCATTGTAAGACATTTTTTGTGCTGCTGAATCCTGATATATTTGCCGTGTAGTGGCCAGATCTCCGCCACATCCCATTATAATCAATGGGGCTGGAGGGCACTGCAGCCAGCTATGCCAGATCCAGAGAGCTCTGGCAGGTTGATTTCTGCCATAAAAACCTACCGGTGAGCCCACTGCATATGCGAAAGAAGATTTACTCTGTTGCTGTAGGCCCTTGGTGCCTCCTAGTGTAGGACACTACCTTAAGTTTTATGTTGCCAGAGTGTTTAGGTAGCTCCTGGATAACAAAGGATTCTTATGTGAGTAGTGATGGCCAATTTGAAGGAATTTGGACTACGAAATCACCAAATATAAAGTACACATCAGGTAGTCTGAGACACGGTACAGCCATCTTGAATGGCAGAAAAGGAGCCTGGTAATTGACGGAGCTGCAAATGAAAAAGTGAAAGTGTGCTTTGCATCTCAACACAGCTTGCATCTCTCTTGGAAACAAGCCTTGTCATTTTCTCCAGTGTAAAGAGAAAGAAAGAGTTAGGTTTTCACAGAATAAACTACAAACCATAAAGGTCAATGATATGGATATTTGAAATAAAAATCAATTGCATAAAAATGTCAAACACTTCAGAATTCTCAAGGATCAGGCATGAAGTCTCATCACTCAGTTTTACGTTGGTGAGGGCAAAGAAGAAATCAATTAGCAGAAATGGAAAACAGGGTCTCGGTCTGTGAACTTTAGGAAAGCAGAATTAAATCCAAAAACAACAGAAAATGTGTTATTATTCTGTCAAATAACATACAATAGTTATTGTCAAGGTCAGTCCAAAGGTCATTTCCTTACCTTACTTATCGTATACATTCTTTTCAGCTGGCATCGCTTTACCATTTATGCTGTATAGAATACATTTTTGCATGCAGAACATATCTACGGATATTTAAAGGCTGACTGCTGTGTGAAAATGATACAGACTTACTCCATTCAGAGCTTAATTCTAATCCACCTTGATACAATTAGCATTATACTGAAGCACCATATGACACAGTGGACACAAGAGAATTTTTAGCAGCCAACTCTTTCAATGCAATGAATTGCTTTTAGCTTGTATATAATAACAAGGTATAAAACCAGCTTCTCGGAGATCCCATTGTTTAAGCAGGAGCACAAGGCAAACCACTGAGGCTTTTCTCCTCTTTCTCTGCTTAGTTCTGATAAAAATTCTTCAAACTAAATGTCTTCATTTTGTAAGATATATGTCTGTAATCCCCATTAGTCTATCTTTCCATAACTGGAAATGAAGCCAAAAACCTGTAGCCTTTGCAAAGAATAAAGCAGTAGAAAACCCTTTTTTAAGTTTAATGAAAATCAAAAGGGCTTTCCTAAGTATAACTGAAATATTAGTTTTGAACCCCCTTTATCTCAGCTATAGGCTGTTTGGTTTAATAGCTCTCGTGAATTTAAGATGATGTGAATAATTAGACTTTCTTCTACTGGCTAAGGAAGAAAGAAGTTAAAAAGCGAGAAACAGAAGACTTTTTGATATGTTTGACATAATCCAGTGCATCGTTCTACAAGTGTAATGACTTGATCTAAGAAAGGTAGGTCAGCCTTGTACTTTTCCAGTTATCACTGTGGAAGGAAGTTTCTATAAATGTTGTAAGGGTCTGAAAATTTCTATTTATATAGATATCCACTGTCCCCTGGGACCACTGAAAACATTAACCCTTTATAGATCCAACTGTTACTATTATTTTTAGATTGAGTCTAACTTTATACATATTTTGATAGTTACATTGTAATCAAATGTAAACATTTGAAAACTAATTAAGGCTACTTTCACACTTGCGGTAGCCTTTCCCGGCAAGCTGTTCCCCCACTGGATCTGTGCTACCACTAGTGCACCGTGCTGCAGGAGATCTGCTCCGGTCCCATTCACTGTAAAGGGGGCGGGCCGGGGATTTGGCTGCAGCACGGCAAACAAGCCAAGAGGCGGCCGGACAAAAACCACAGCATGTTGTAGTTTTTGTCCGGCCGCCTCTCGCCATGTTTGCCGTGCTGTGACCGGACCTCCAGCCCATCCCAATTATAGTGAATGTGGCCGGAGCAGACCAGCCTGCCGGAAAAGGTTACCGCAAGTGTAAAAGTAGCCTAAAAAAGCACATTCATTTTATATATTTTCCCAATGTCCTCATATACAAGTTTACATGTCCTCACACACAAGTCTATACTCTGAACAATCCTGGGTTGTAAATAACTATAATGCAGCACCCAGAGAAATGTATGTGACCCTGCTGTACTCTTACTCCTTGTGTCTTAGATTTCACATGAAGAGTTATGGAGCATTCGTTTCGTGTCTTATTCAGTGAATTTTTTTAAAAATTCGATTAGTGGTAGAATTGATTCTACATGAGTCAAAAGTGCGCCAATTGCCCTGATTGGTATATGTTACTCTGAGATCTTCTAGGACTCATTCCAAAAAGCTGTCCCCTATTGGGGGCAGATGGAGTTATCTGTGTTATCAGAAAAAAACTGGCTTGTCACAAAATCGACTTGTGACCGACGAACTAGGCACTTAGCAATAGGTTTTGTCTCCCATGAAGTCCTTTCTTCTCATCAGATGGACACTTCATATACTGTATATCAGATATACAGGAGCATGCTGGAAGATCCCAATTCCCAGCATCACTGGAAAATCCAGGAGGGGAGAATGCCAGAGCTGGTTCTCTCAACCTCCAAAAATTGACTATCATCCCCAGTCTCAGAGATATCCAGGGACACATCCACCCCTCCCCTGTCTATATTATCACTAGCAGGGGACTGGGGTTCACCCCCACTTCCTGCAGATGCTTTGAAGCGCTGCCAGACTACTGAGACCCCTGTAAAAGTGTAGAGCTCCCAAACCTAACAGTTCGTGAGGGTTACAGAAGTCATCAGCTTATCTCTGACAAAAGGGATATCTAATACAGCGCACTATAAAAAAAGCACATTGACCATATATATCACAGTCCACTGTCACATAGATGCCCAAAATTATGCCTTAATGGGGGCAGATGCCTGCCCCTGCTTACACAAATGTTAGTTTGTCAGAAGGAACAGTGGTTTGTTCTAGAAAAATCTGGAAAAATTCTCCCTTTTATTTAGCAGCAGTAGCAGTACAGTATGCATGTGGAAAGGGTAAGATCTAAGTTGTGTAGGGGTAATAGTGGCATGTAATAGTGGCATGTGGCAGAAGTAGCAGCGTAGCATGAAACAAACAAGGCATTATGTGTATCTGTGGCTGCATTTGGGTAGTAGTGGCAACTGTGTAGGGGTACTGATAGTGGCAGTGGGGGTAATGGAAGTGGCAGTAGGGGGATTAGCAACTGTAGCAGTGCTGGCAGCAGAAGCCATACGGAATGAAGCATGATGGTAGGCAGGCAGAGAGTGGCAATGACATGATGGAAGCGCATTATAAATAGCCTCTCCCAGCAAAGGCAGATCTGTACATCGGCCTCAGCCAGAGGTGTCTGAGAATCCTCACAGATCCATGCCTGGTACATTTTTACAAAAGTAATAATTTTTACACTGGTGGAGTCAAACTTTGTCCATTTGGGTGTGACGTGCACCGAAAACTCTCTCTGAGATGACTGGAGTCTGGACAGGACAGTACAGAGAGACCAAACAAGGATGGTTCTAGGCACTTTTTCATTCTGCCTGCCTAGAAGTCCATGTGGTCACGTAACATGATATGCGTCAGAGACAGGCCGCAGTCCTGGTTGGACTGAATCTGGTTGTTCAGGTGGTACATCTTAGTTTGCTGATTTGCGTCAGCTGGCAATGAACATGTTCATGATACAGACTTGGCTGCTGCTGCTGTGGCTTCTGCTACTTGTGGTAGTGAAGATGGCAGGAGGTGGGTGACTTGGCAGGAGGTGGAGCGGGCCTTCTAGTCCGAAATACAGGTTCCAGACGTCTGCTAGTCAAGAGCTGAGTACACAGTGTATCCTGGAAGTACAGCAATTTGGTCTCCTTTTCACCCACTGGAAAACATTCGCTCATTTTGGTTTGACAGCAAGGGTCTAAAATTCTGGTTATCCAATAATCATCAAATTGTTTGATGTTAACGATATGTCTCTCAGTACTTCAGCAAGCAATTATAAAACCTGCCATGCTCTCTAGCATGTTTGAGGACCCAGTTCTTTTCTGTTCCGCCCCCCTATGCAATGATTGGTCATCATAGCTAGTGTTGTCATCATTATCAGTCTTGTGCTCCTCCACCAGCAATTCCTCTAGTGGTAGTTCCATGTGGCATCCTTCAGATCCTGTGGGAAAATAGAGGCACCGCTACCTAGCAGAACAAGAGTGTCCTCCTCCTGGTCTCCATTGGGCCGCGTACACATGCAGTATAGTGTTCTTGTCAACATTCTCCTCCTCTATAGGACTTTGTCCTTGTGGGTCCCCAACAGCTACAGAGTGGCCAGCAAGATGCATAAGTTGCTCTTCTTTTACCATCCCTTGTTGCATCAACGTGAGCATTTGCTCTAATATAAATATCTGGGTGATGACATTTCTCCCTACTGACAAATCTGGTGGCCTCCTCTAAGGACCGGACTATGCAGCATACATCCCTGATAAGCTGCCACTGCCTTACCTCAAATCAACACTTACTTCCTGCTGAGGTGGTCTGGTGTAGGGCTGAAACGATTACTAAAATTGACACTTTTTGAAAAAAATCCTCAATGCGCTTGCTCTGCTCTGTGGTCACCCGTCAACCCGCATCGCGTTGCACTGGATCCTGATGTACACACACACACCATCAAGACAAAGTGCACGTAAGCATGCACTATAACCTGACACTGTGTGACATCAGGTCCCAGTGCAGTGTGTGAACAAAACGATGAAAGATCTCAGGAGTGTCGGCACTATCCCTAAAGGAAAGGTAAGTATTTTAGTGGCACTGGGGGAGCAACTGATGGCACGTGGGAGCTGATGGCACTGGGGGAGCTGGTGGCACTGGGGGAGGAACTAATGGCACTGGAGGTGGAACTGATGGCACAAGGGAGGGGGAACTGATGGCACTGGGGGAGCTGGTGGCATGGGGAGTTCATGCTACTGGGGGGAGCTGGTAGCACTTGGGGAGTTGATGGCACTGGGGGGAGCTGATGGCACTGTGGTGAGCTGATAGCACTGGGGATCAGACTGATGGCGGGGGGGGGTTGATGATGATTTTTTATAGAAAACATTCTTTTAATTAGTTTTTCTTATTAGAGTACTTGATTAATAATTGGATTAATCGGTAGAATACTTGATTACTAACATAATCGATAGCTGCAGCCCTAACCTGGTGCATGATGAAATAATTCTCCACTTTACACTTCAGATACAGGCACTTCAGCATACAGTATACAAGGTGCAATTTCAGCGAATTGGAAGATTTCGGATCAACTGGTGCAACGTCAGACCGTTCTGTTGCTCCAGTAGGGAGTGTGTTATTTCCCCCAAATGCAGTGCAGCCACAATGTTCCTGTCATTGTCACTGACCACCTTGCCCAGTTGGAGTTGGTGAAGAGACAGCCAGTGGGTTGTTTTCAGTTTGATGCACTTTGGCAACTATCAGCTGTGTAGCTACTCCTACCCAGGCTGATCAACTGTAACACAGCATGGAAATGCTTCACTTTATAAAGATGATAGGATATAGGGGAAGTGGAAGCAATGCTCTGCCCTTCTTCTGTTGGGGAAGGAAGGATATCCATTTAAAAGGATGTGTATAAGACAGATAAGTACCTTGTATGAGAACCAGACTGAAACAAACAGGGAGGTGTCAATAGGACCTAACCTTACTATTGCCATAAAAATACATAGATTGGGATGGCATTTTGGAGCAATAATAACAGCTAGGTATCCTCCTGCAAGGTTGAGCACATGCCCACAATTCCTTAAAGGGGTTGTCTTACTTCAGCAAACGGCATTTATCATGTAGACAAAGTTACAATAAGGCACTTACTAATGTATTGTGATTGTCCATATTGTCTCCTTTGCTGGTTTGATTCATTTTTTTACTTTCATTTTGTATACTGCTCATTTCCATGGTTAGGACCACCCTACATTCCAGCAACGGTGGGCACGCTACCAAACTATAGGAAAAAGCACTGGTCTTTCAGGTGGCTGGGACTATGGGAGTGTGCATCCTATTTATCCTGTTCTGATCGCTGATATATTACACTGCATTATACAGTACCTGTCAGTATTATACTGACAGATAGTTTATTAGACACTGCCTCCGGATCCAATCAGCTTCTGTAGTTGGTAAACCTGAAGGCCATTACTAGGCCTCTGGATGAAATGGCAAGCATTGGCACCCTGCGATTTGATTGTGTTGTTGGGGAGAGGGTGATAAGTTACAGAGGGAGCCACCTCTGTCTATCAACCACTTATATGGTATGCACGCTATTAAACACAGCATCTAAGGGGTTAAATAGCCAGGATCAGAGTTAGAATCTAATCCTGTCCATCTTGGTTGTGTATTACTGGCGGTTCCTACTGCAGATTATACAGACTCAGCTACTGAGTCTGTGCCATGGCAGAACCATTTACTGTATGTAGGGTGCTGTGGGTTAAGCACCTTCCCATTGTGTTGTATATGTACAGTACAGTACTAGTATTTAACCCCTTCAAGCGACAGCCAGTTTGGACCAAATGCCAGAGCCCCATTTTTCAAATCTGACATGTGTCACTTTATGTGGTAATAACTTTGGAACGCTTTTACTTATCCCAGCCATTCAGAGACTGTTTTCTTGTGACACATTGTACTTCATGACAGTGGTAAATTTGAGTCAAAATATTTCATTCTTATTTATAAAAAAAATACCAAATTTACCAAAAATTTAGAAAAATTTGCCAATTTCCAAATGTCAATTTCTCTACTTTTAAAATACATAGTAATACCTCCAAAAATAGTTATTAGTTTACATTCCCTATGTGTCTACTTCAGGTTTGGATCATTTTGAAAATTACATTTTATTTTTTTGGGACGTTAGAAGGCTTAGAAATTTAGAAGCAAATCTTGAAATTTTTCACAAAATTTCCAAAACCCACTTTTTAAGGACCAGTTCAGGTCTGAAGTCTCTTTGTGAGGCTTCATCATAGAAACCACCCAAAAATGACCCCATTTTAGAAACTACACCCCTCAAGGTATTCAAAACTGATTTTACAAACGTTATTAACCCTTTAGGTGTTCCACAAGAATTAAAGGAAAATGTAGCCAAAATTTCAGAATTTCACTATTTTGGCAGATTTTCCATTTAAATCATTTTATTCAGAGAATAAATCAAGGGTTAACTGCCAAACAAAACTCAATAATTATTACCCTGATTCTGTAGTTTACAGAAATGCCCCATTTGTGATCGTAAACTGCTGTACAGGCAAACGGCAGGGCGCAGAAGGAAAGGAACGCCAGGGCAGATTTCACTGGAAACATTTTAAGTTGCCATGTCACATTTGATGCACCCCTCCAAAAAACTGACCCCATTTTGGAAACTACGGGATAAGTTGGCAGTTTTGTTAGTACTATTTTAGGGTACATACGATTTTTGGTAGCTTTATATTACACTTTTTGAGAGGCAAGGTAACAAAAACTAGCAGTTTTGGAATTGTTTTTATTTTTTGTTATTTACAACATACAACATCTGACAGGTTAGATCGTGTGATATTTTTATAGAGCAGGTCGTTACAGACGCGGCAATATCTAATATGTATACTTTTTTTTATTCATTTAAGTTTTACACAATATTTTTGAAGCACAAAAAAAAATCATGTTTTAATGTCTCCATAGTCAGAGACCTGTAGTTGTTTTATTTTTTTGGATGATTGTCTCAGGTAGGGGCTCATTTTTTGCGGTATGAGATGACGGTTAGATTGGTACTATTTTTGGGGGCATACGCTTTTTTTGATCGCTTGGTATTAAATTTTTTGTGATGAAATGTGATAAAAAATGGCTTTTTTTGGAGAGTTTTTATTTTTTATTTTTTACGGTGTTCACCTGAGGGGAGAGATAATGTGATATTTTTGTAGAGCAGGTTGTTATGGACGTGGCGATACCTAACATGTGTACTTATTTTTATTTATTTAAGTTTTACACAATGTCATTTTTGAAACAAAAAAAATCTTGTTTTAGTATCTCCATAGTCAGAGAGCTGTAGTTTTTTTATTCTTTGGGCGATTGTCTCAGGTAGGGGCTCATTTTTTGCGGGACGAGATTACGGTTTGATTGGTACCATTTTGGGGTAAATACTCCTTTTTGATTGCCTGCTATTACACCTTTTGTGTGGCAAGGTGACAGAATATGGCTGTTTTGGTATAGCTTTTTTTTAAAAAAAAATGTTTGCGTACACCTGGCGGGGTGCACCATGTGATGCTTTTATAGAGCCGGTCGATACGGATGCAGCGATACTTAATATGTGTACTTTTTCTTTTTTTTTTAACTTTTTTTTACTTCATTTCGGGAAAAAGGGCGCTTTTTTATTTTTATTTTTTAAACTTTTTTTTACACTTTTTTAACTTTCTTTTTGCACTTTTTTTTTTTACTTTTTACATTTTTTTTTAAATTTATCAAAACCCATTTGGATCTTGAAGATCCAGTGGGCTTGATGGCTATACAGTGCATTGCAATAGTCATCTATTGCAATGCACTGTATCAGTGTTACACTAAGGCTGATAAGACCCTGAGGGTCTAATCAGCCTTAGGTACATGGCACCCAGGACGCTTTTGTAAAGCGTCCGGTTGCCATGGTAACCATCGGGCCGCTGCCATTACAGCAGCGGCGGCCCGATGGCAGAGAGAGGGAGCTCCCTCCCTCTTAACCCCATGGATGCTGCGGGCGGCTACTGACCGCAGCATCTATGGGGTTAAACAGCTGAAATCGGTGCCAGCACCGATTTCAGCTGTAGCAGCAGAGTGTGAACTGTAATTACAGCTCACACTCTCTGCTGATGGCAGCGGCTCCGATCGTGAGCCGCTGCCATCATATAATACAGCGCAGGAGGGGGCAGAACCGGGGGGGCAACGGAGGCACGAGGGGGGCACTACAAGGGGGGGCACAGACATTTTACCTGGTTTCAGGCTGCGCTGTCCAGAGTGGAGATCGCAGCCTGAAACCGGCATTTTAGCACTGAAGCGCTCCGATTGGTTAGTCTGGAGAGACTAACCAATCGGAGCGCTTGCTGGCAAGGGACCACTCTGATTGGTCCCTTGCCAGCTTCCCCGAGGTCTCTGCTCTCTGGGAGAGCGGAGACTCCGGGGCTGTGACACTTTATAGTGTCACAGTCCCGGTAATCAGTTTGGACGTAACTGCACGTCCAAATGCCACAACTTACTTGCATTTTGGACGTACAGTTACGTCCAAATGCGGCAAGGGGTTAATGTCTGTGTTTCTAAACATAAAGATGTTTGAAAGTGGTACTCACTGAAGCTAAAATCTGGTACTTTTATTTTTCCAATCCATAAATATTAATGTCAGTGTGCTAACATGGACACCAAAATGTTGTAGAAAACCTGATGATCTATGTTACGCCAGTTCTTTTCTTATTCTTCAAGTACAATGTTTAATGGGCATGAGTTGATTGTGGAGTCAAGTCCATGATAGTCAGCACTTATGCTTTTACTGTAATTCTTCCAATGCTTTGACATTGACATTTTTATCATAATTGTTTTCCACAAAGTGCCACAACAAAGCATACTTTATATATGTCTTTGAAGAATGGAAAGGTTTTCTCTTATAAGGAGTAGCTGATTTTTTGTAGGTGTTTAACTCCTCAGTAGGCAAAACACATGAATATCCCCACCACTGTCTTTCATTGTTATTTGATCACATTGCAGCATCAACTTCTCTTCTGCTCATCTTTCCTTATATAAATGCTTAAGTTTGTTGTTTTAAAAAGCGCCAGAAATAAAAAAAAAAGGGCATTACGCATCTTGGTCGACTTCTTGCTGCTACTGTTCCAATGCTGCTCTGGTCTCTGCTGCTCTCCACTTCCTGGTCCTGGCTTGAAACACCTGAAATACAAGGTAAGGACTATTCAGCTAATTATGGACTAAGATGGGTCACCGCTAAGGCCAGTGATTGGCTCAGTGGGTTTTCTTAGCATTCAGGAGCATTAAAGGGGTTATCCAATATCATAAATAGCCCCCCCCCCATGTGCCAGGTTATTTAAGAATTTCGTTATGGTTTCTGTTACGATGGACTATAACGTACGGTCCTTGGTAGCGGATGGAATGGAATTCTTAGATAACCTGAATCTTGTACACCGAACTTGAAAAACAGAAGTTCGCTCAGCATTACCTATATGCACAAGGACGTGAAAAATGGCGATGTGAGGGCGGTTTAAGTAACAGTCGTCAGATGGCCATTTTTATAACCAATTAAAGTCTGAGGCTGGTCACATGGCTGTTAGAAAGTAGGACATGTCGTAGGATTAGGTGTTTTGTTATTTATGGGCGGAGTTAAAGGCGTGGCCTAGTACAAAAAAATTTGCCGCACATAGTGTTCCTCTTTTCAAAAGTTGGGAGGTATGGATGAGCATTGTGGGTGATGCTAGTGAGGCTTGTTCCTGTCCTCACCTGCCATTGGCTGCTCCCCCCGACACCGGATGTTTTCATCCGTGTACAGGGAGAACCAGGAGCGGCACAGGGAGCGGGGAGACAGGTAAGGATGTTCAATGTAAGGGGCCCGGCACATGAGGGGGCTATTTATGATAATGGATAACCCATTTAAGCCAGGACCAGAAAGTGGATAGAAGTGATGACCAAAACAGCGGCAGGCTTTGTGAACTTGAGTAATGCTCCTTTTTTATTTTTAACCATTTCTGACATTTTTCCTTTAATTAACTCCTTGGAAAACCCCTTTAACGCCATATAAATATAAAGTATATTTATCTTTAGACATTTTTTTTGTCCACTGTTAACTGTTGATGCAGTACATCAGCCTGTGTTTAATATAAAGCTTTCCTTAAGCCATATTGATAACAGATCACTATTTCAATACGTTCTATTAATTTCCAACTTTCTAAAGAAACAAACAACAATCCAAGATTTCCAATGTGGTCTCTGAATTTTTGGACCCCAGTGCCCAATATGTGTTAGCTGTATCCTAGAGGATGTCATTCTACAAAGACAAAGAGGCATGAGCACCATAGCTGACAATTGCTTTTGGAACATTTACTATGGCAATGACCGTTTTGTAATCTATATAGAGCTAATGGATAGTTTATTCAGATTCTCGACAGCGCAGATAAAATGAAGATAACATCAGCATGGTTGATTTTATTGATGTACAGTATCTAGTTTACACATGTCTTATTATTTTACATTGATTATGGTTGATGTAGGCAAAATAATCTGATTTTGTTATTGTGTCTAACAAATTGCACATTTGTACAGCCAATGCAAGATCCAGTTGGCAGCAGTGTTGGCAGAGGAAGAATTGCTGCTGATTTATGTTAATGTTTGGAGTTAGGTCAGGTTCCTCTCATGTGTGCATGCTTCCAGCACTGAATAATAACGGTGCAGACAGACTCACATTTTAGCACACAGTGAATATTTGATACACTCTCAATTCATGTTCAATAGACCTTATAATTTACATGCTGATTTTGCACTCCAGAAGGTGCATTGCTGGTGCTTTGCAAAGCTGCTTCCACAGCTCATAGCAGAACTTTATAAGGGCATTGTAAATTACAACCATTCACTGTTCATTTCATTAGCAACCTACAAACTGTGTGAAAAACTAAACAAGCACATCTGTACTACATGATTTATTGCTGGTATTACCTCTATTGAAGATGAGCTATTCAGATGTAATATCTACCCAAAGCTTTAAGGATACTTTTTCTGATTTGTAATGGTACTCAAATAGATGTGGTGCTAGATCCACTGGAAAAAAAAGCTTATGGAAGCAAAATCCCTATCACAAATCTTACAATGCTGCCAGTCTAACAGCTTATGAGGCAAAATGCTTCTGTCTCCTGAAAAGAGGAATTTGAATATTGTTGAGGAAATGTTAAAACAATGGGAGTTACCGTAAATAGAGTTATAGAGCATGAAAGCTGTTCAGTGTGAGATTATTTATACGGACCTTGGTTTTTTAAATTTATGATGACCGACCTAAGAGGGACACGTGACTAATACTACTAATACTACAATGCCTACAAAATAACACATGTATGCCCAGCTCATTCAAAATCCAACCAATCATATAATATCAGAAATGTCTTTATTTATTATCATACTTAGTAAAAAATTAATTAAAAAATATACACAGAAGTCCACGTTGCAAGGTTGATTGCTCAAAGAAGGGACTACTGGCATGAGGCTAGCAATAGAATATTACATATATGAACAAGCCAGCATAAAAAATGGCATATAAGTATTTTACTACATGCAATCTAAGTTTAAAATGAGCCATACCTGTAAATACCATGCGATGAAAACAGTAAAAAGACAGAAAAAGCCTCAGGGGTAATGACAAAGCCATTGGGCAAGGAAAACTGGTATGGCAGGGATACTTTAGATAATCCATTGGTATAAAATTGCCGTAAAATATGCAGATTATTATTTTAGGCTTTTTGTTTGCCATGTAATGCAACACATGGTAGCAGATGTTTTCTCAGTACAGCCATTCTGGCTGCTTAGTTTTTTGTCATGTCTGGATTGCATGCTAAGGCCTCTTTCACACTAGCGGCAGCACGGATCCGGCACCTAAAGGGTGCCGACGGATCCGTACTGCCGCTGATACATGTCTGGAGCCGGAGCAGCGCTCCGGCCCCACACATGTTGACACAGACACAGAGAACATACATACACACACATACACACAAACACATACATACTTACATACTCCAGCCAGGGACGCCGGCAGCACGTCTTCACGCGCCTCCTGCGCGCAGTGATGCCGATTCCCCACAGCGCCCTCTGCTGGGCGCAGTGGGGAAACGTCATAGCTGCGCGCAGGAGGCGCGTGAAGACATGCTGCCGGCGTCCCTGCCTGGAGTATGTGAGTATGTATGTGTTTGTGTGTATGTGTGAGTATGTTTGTATGTATTTCTGTAAATGTGTAGCCGGATCCGGAATGACCCCCCATTGCAAGTCAATGGAGGACAGATCCGGATTACTGGTGTGTCACACCAAACGGATCCGTCCCCATTGACTTGCATTGGGGGTCATTCCGGATCCATCTTGGTGCGGATGCCTGGACCGGAGAGAAAACCGCAGCATGCTGCAGTTTGTTCTCCGGTCTGAAGACGGAACGGAATGCTTTCAGGAGCATTCCGTTGTCTTCAGTTCAGTTTTGTCCCCATTGACAATGAATGGGGACAAAACTGAAGCGTTTTTTTCCGGTATTGAGCCCCTATGACGGAACTCAATACCGGAAATTAAAAACGCTAGTGTGAAAGTAGCCTTAGAAACATGACACAGGACTAAGCAGCTGGAAGAGCTCAGTTTACTTACATGAATATGCTGGCTGATAGGAGAAGTAGGCTGCCTATGTGCAGATAGACACCCCCCCACACACACTTTCTGTTCTTCATCTCTCTTTGCTTCTGTATTATCATCAGGGGGTACACCGAAAAGCGCGTTGGGACCGGCGTCATCCCTGAGGAGGCACTTATGGGTATGCGTTCGTTTGTATAATACTAATTTTTATGTTTTGCACTTGCACTTTAATATTCACCTTTATTGGAATACTCATGAACCTTTCCCTCAGTGCCTCCTTATGTTTGAATGTCGCTTTAGTGTCCTGCACATGTTTTTATGATATGTATGTACAGGGTACTGCTTTTTCTACTTATTATAAAAATATGTGATTAATCTTATGCGGTCTGGTCCTTCTATATAGGTTCAATATTCTTTAAAACTGAGCTGTGCATTATAATTTCCATAGAATAAAACCATAGAAGGACTCTGTAATGCAGAACAAGTTTGAGCATAACATTTTTTTTCTTTATCAATATATAAGAAAGAAATAAACTTATATCTGACTTTATATAAGAAAAAAAAAACAGAGGCACAGTATGGCTCCATAGCAAGTGCCCTATATTGCAGCTCTAACAACACAAAGCCCTGATATGGAAAAGTGCAAAAAACCTCATGGACAATAATATGAGTTCTTGTGTTAAGGCTAGGCCACTTTTGCCTTAATTTTAAAGGGAGGTCATATAAGCTAATGTTAAGTTGTAGTCTAGCCTAATGACTGAAAGAAAGCAACCAAATTTTGGAAATGATTTCTTATTTCAACACAGCATGCACATCCTACTTTCCAGCGCAGGTCACTACTAGGATACGTTCTTTTTGGAATTGGAGAGTATCTTGTATACCAGCCCCCTAATGATATGACACTTATTACTTATATGACATTTTCATACTATCTAATATTACGAGCACCCATCCTCCCTACAAATGTTTGCATTTATAGCTGTTTTTAAGTAAAGTTTTTTTTACAACCTAAAAACAAACCAGAGAAAATGAAATATTTAGTTTACCCTAAAAAAGAAAAAGTGCATGTAAAGACTGGTGCTGCTAGCATTTGTAGCTATCAATATGCTAATTCAATAGGGTAGCAAACAAGCTATATGTCATGTCAGCAGTATGTTCCAAAAATATTGTTTTACTTATTTTATTTCTATCTTTTTCAATAAACTAGGTAATAAATGCAAATAAAACAGATCAGACAGAAGGATTATGTGTACTGTCCATAGGAAGTATAGCCTCTGCAGCATTAAAAAGCAGAAAGCAAAGATGTTCAACAAAAGCTCCAGTTTTAATATTTGTAAAATAGCTATCTGCAAGAACAAACTCCTTTATGTATTCAAGTCTCCATTTTGATTTTATAAAATAGTTGTGGCCGTATAACTGTGGAGGCTCCGTGGGTGGAGAAGTCAATGGAGCGCAAACAATTTTGTATTCATAAAAATAAATCATAGGTTAGTCACTTGGAGTAGTCTGTAACATATCATAGGGTTTTCTTATTAAAACAAATAAAGTCGTGTACAAACAGAAATAAACATAACACCATTGCAAACCAAAAAGACAAATGCTGTACAGCTTGGTTTATATAAATGTAACCCCTGCAGAGAAAGCAGTGGATCTAGTGGATGCTGTGGCTGTAAATTACAAGCAGGGACTCACAGCAGCAGGCATTAGTGCTAATTCTTCTGAGGTGAAGTGGACTACAAATCCCATGAACACTTGCCCCTCCCTGCAGCCAATAGCAGGGGGATCAGGGGAAAAGGCTAAGAAAGGAAGAGGGGCAGCGGCAGTCTTAGAGACAGCAGCATGGCCAGCAAATAGAGGGTCAGAGATCTCCACAGACAGAAGTGTGCCCTGCTTCTGTGCAGACATTACAGCACAGTCCTGACAGCTCCTGTATAAGAAGAGAACGCTCAGCTGCTACATTAGTCCTTCAGCACAGCCCAAACCGCTACTGTGTTTCCAGTGTAAGAAAGGAAAGTTCAGCTGCTGCATTACCCCTACAGCCAAGCCTGCATCCCAGGAGGATCTTTCCCCAGACTACACAGCCATCCAAGCTTCTGAATGCTGCAGCCCCCAGCTTGTTCCCAGGCAGGACAATTGTAAGTGCACCAACATTAGAGCGCCAATGTTTTCTGCAACCGGGCCCCAACATTCGGACTGGGTTAATTGCTAGACAGTAGGGTATAGTAAGCTGAGTGCTAGGAGAAGATAACTGGGAAGTGTATAATGTCTATCTTCCAAAGGAGTGTGATCACTATCACTGCTTACTGTTACAGATAGCCCACCCCTTTCTCTAGGGTTTTTCTTAGACAGAATTGCAATCTGTGCTTTGTTCCTTTCATTTCATTATCTTTAATTAGTTGGTCCTGGTTGCACCATTGTTCACCCTTTCCCAAATAAATCTCTTGATCAGTTAACTCCGTCCTATTAATCTCCAAGCAAGATTTGGGTGGAGGCACAGTGTCATAGTGAACCCATAACCCCTGAAAAAGAGCAACGTATAATGAGTTGGAAAAATGAAGCTTAAAGGGGTTTTCCAAGACTTTAATACCAATGACCTATCTTTAGTATAGGTCATCAGTATCCAATCGTGGGGGTCCAACACCCGGGACCCACACGGATTAGCTGTTTGAGAAGGCAGCGGCTCTCACAGTCGCACTGCGGCCTTCTTGTATCTTTCTCTAGGCCAGTGATGACACGTTCATCGATCATGTGGCCTAGGCCCAGCTCAGCCCCATAGAAGTGAGTGGGGCTGAGCGCGATGCCAGGCACAGTCGCTATCAAATGTACGGTGCTGTACTTGGTAAGCTGTGAGAAGGCCACATCGCTCACAGGAGCACTAGTACCTTCTCAGAGGATGGGTTATCAGTATTAAAGTCCCGCAAAACCCTTTTAAGGCTATTTTAAACATGTTGTGTAATGTATAAATTCATTGCACACAGAGTGACCTATTTCAAGCCTGTCAGCAGAGGGAAGCATAAAATGCTCTAAAATTTCCTGGCAGACGACTACTCTAACTTTGTTCTTGATATACTTAACACAGTGTACCAACAACAGAAGATGACAATGCTCTCAAAATCATCACTGACTGGAAACGTGACACAAAACCTCAAGCAACTTGGATTGTATACCTCTTCACTCTTCCTCCAGACTATGCGACCTTGATTTCCAAATGAAATGCAAAACTTACTCTAATCTGAAAAGGTACTTTGGACCACTGAGCAACTGTCACGCTCTGGTGTGGAGGGTATAGCCACACCAAGTGTAAGAGGGAAGGGAAAAGGACCAAACAAGGGAAACAGTCACCTCCTGCAGGTAACCCTGAAACTAGGCCCTGGCTGACTACCAGTATGAACAGGCCTTAGTGGTAGGAGAGTTTATACACAGGAATCCAATAACACCTGACCCTAGAGAACCCTGCAGCGAGTGACAGGAGAAGGAGTCAACCCGTTCCACCAAAAGGACGGACGAACAGGAGACTCCAGAAGGCAAAACCACAACAGGGAAAAGTAGAATAAACACAATAGGGAAAATGACACTTATCTTAATGCTGATATACCAGCAACCGGACCTCAGCCGAGATCCACACCACACACAACAAAGTCAGCAGAAAGTATAAACCGCAAGGAATACTGGGAGAGGAAGGGATAAATACGGGAAAGATAATCACCACACCCACAACAGCTGAGGGGAAGGGGTGTGGTAAACAGCAACCAAACCAAGAGGAAAACATGTCAAATTATGTCACTTTTGAAAGCCTAGCCGAACGCCTGCAACCTGATGCCGGAACGTTCGTGACAGCAACAGTCCAGTCTTTTTTATCTTAAGCTCAAGAAAAATGCTGCTGACTTTTTCTCTGAGACAGTTGTAGTTAACTTCCTGGTTAAGGCTGTGTGGTAGCTCTTGAAGCACTGACTTCTGCCTCAGTCCACTCCTTGTGAATCTCTCCCAAATGCATGAGTGGCTTTTTCTTGACAATCTTTTCAAGGCTGTGGTTATCCATATTGCTTGTTCACCGTTTTCTACCACACTTTTTTCTTCCACTAAACTTTCCATTAATATGCTTGGATACAGCACTCTGTGAACAGCTAGCTTCTTTAGTAATGACCTTTTGTGGCCTCTTGACAACTGTCAAGTCAACAGTCTTCGCCATGATTGCTTAGCCTACTGAAAAAGACTGAGGAACCATTTTGTGACAACCTGAGTCTACATTATTGAACTTTTTCACAATATTCAAATTTGAGATACTAACTGTTGGGTTTTCATTAGCTGTAAGCCATAATAATCAACATTAAAATAAACAAATATATATTTTTTAAAATCTAATTACTGAAATAAATGAACTGTTTGATATTCTAATTTATTGAGATGCACCTGTATTCTGCAAATTGTTCTCTTGTAAATTGAGAACACAAGATCATTTATGATTGCTTAGATCTTAGCTATCAGTAAATCACTAGTTTACTAGAAGATAGATAGATAGATAGATAGATAGATAGATAGATAGATATATGAATAATGATTCCACATTAAGTATGCTCACCAGCATGTCTGAGTATCCCTTTAAATTGGCAAGTTAAAGTCTTATAGAAAGAAGGCCTTAGGCGCCGTTCAGACGGCCGTAGTATTGCGGATCCGCTAAAATGCAGATCCTCAATACCACGGATGCGCCCGGCGTGTGTTCCGCAATTTGCAGAACACACGGCCGGACAACCCGTTCAAAATGCCTATTCTTGTCCGCTGTTGTGGACAAGAATAGGACATGTTCTATAATTTCTTGTGGCAAGATCACGTGCCAGTCATAGAAGTGAACGGGCCCGCACCTATTCCGCAGTTTTGCGGAATAGGTGCAGACCCATTCACACGGTTGTGTGAACGGGCCCTTAGAAGACCGTAGAGCACATAGTGGAACACAAGCATTGGATCTAGGTTACTTCACAGGTTATGTTTGGTATGTTAAAATTAAATGTTTGGTGAGAAATAAAAAAAGAGCTATAATCATAAGCAGCAGTTCCCTTAAACCTAATGCACTTGTTGATTGCAATACTGATGGTAAAACCAAGAATAGAAAGGCTGTGGTGAGCACAAGTACTTGTTGTGAACTTACCTTTTGTTGGACATCTCTATTCTAGCAATGCTGGTAGGGTTGGCTGGCGTGTATAAAAGTTGTATTGCCAGTTGATCTTTGGGGCCTATTCAACTATAGTACACAGTTCCTCCCTTGCTATAATGACTCTGCTGCATTGTCACTCTCAGAAGTTGGTGGTAAGTAACAGTTAAAAAAGGTACTTTAACACAAGAAGATAGACGATCTTATGCTCACCTCGCTGATTCCCCGATGCTGCCATTCGACCAGTGCACGAGTCCTACTGCACTCCACTTCCTGCTACTATGGATACAGCAGGAAAGGTGGGGAAGGCCACTCAGCCAATCACAGACTATAATGATAACCTGCCTTAGCCAATGATTGGCTAAGCAGCATTCTCAAGCTGGAAGCAAGGCATAGCATAGCATTCTAGAAATGTACAGTATATGATCTATATATAAACTAATACCACATCTAATATAAAATCAAATATGAAGTGCTTAGTAAATATATTTTGATCCACCCATCCAGCACAGCAAGGTGACCTCAATATAGATAGAAACCATAGGTCTTTGCTGTTCCATGCTTCTAAATTCAAGGAGAGCAGAATCAATTTCAAGCAATTTTCTGCCATTTTGAGAATCTGAGCAGGAAGTGCAGTGCAGTTTGGACCAAGGCAGTGGCAGTGGTGGGAGATCATTGAGGTGAGTATACCCATTTATCTTTTCTCCTGTCCCCTGTTGTGTTATTCTGTGCTAATAGACATATATATACCCAGTGCTGTGAAAAAGTATTTGTCCCCCTCGATACCGAAGCCAACTTCGGATTCAAGTTTTAAAATGGTTTTCAAGTTTAAAAATCGAAGTCTGAAGTTATTCGCAGAAGTCTCGTGTAATAATGAATTTCACCTTGCCAGAGCTCATACATTTGAATGCTGTATGAAAACGGATCTCTGTACAGCATTCAAACGAAGTTTTGGCCGAAGTGACTTTGGATCTTTGATCCGAAGTTCGCTTCGCTCAACACTATTTGTCAACATTAAATGTTTCAGATTATCAAACAAATATGTATATCAGACAAAGATAACCTGCGTAAATAGAAAAATGCAGTTTTTAAATGATGATTTCATTTATGAAGGGAAAAAGCCAACCTGGCCCTATGTGAAAAACTAATTGAACTAAAACTAATAACTGGCTATCTAGGGTGTCATTCTTCAGGGGACTGTTGGAGAAGGGGGGGGGCTGTTGGGTGAGTATTTCGGGTCTGCACTTTCTTCGTGACATATCAGGTATTTTGTTAATATTGATTGTTATATTTGCGGGGTATTATTCCCCCTTCCCCCCACAGTCTCCTGAAGAATGACACCCTTGATAATATTAAATGTATGGGGTATTCCGGAATCAATGTCCCCTTCAGGACTGACCAAGTATATACAACAGCTATTTACAACCCTGATCCCAGAATTGTCTGCACATGACTTGATAATTGACCAAGTGCACACTGTCCCATGGCCTAGGCATTTCTAGAGATACCTTGGCTAGAATACATTTTTTCCATATGAAGGAAGCTATTATGCTCAGTGCTCGTCCGCAAACTCAAGACACTACCGGAACAATACCAAACGGTGAAGCTTTTTGCTGACCTTTCATCGGTCACGCTCTGTCAACAGAAAACCTTAACTCCAATTACGTTTGCTCTGCGTGCTTACAACATCTTATACCACTGGGGATACCCAGTAAAGATTCTGGTCATGAGAAATGGCATAACTCACACTATCTGATCCCTAGAGGAACGAAAAGCGTTACTAACTGCATGGCACATCCCATTAACATAGTAACATAGTAACATAGTTTGTAAGGCCGAAAAAAGACATCTGTCCATCCAGTTCAGCCTGTTTTCCTACAAGTTGATCCAGAGAAGGCAAAAAAAACCCTGTGAGGTAGAAGCCAATTTTCCTCACTTTAGGGGGAAAAATTCCTTCCTATCTCCAATCAGGCAATCGGAATAACTCCCTGGATCAACGACCCCTCTCTAGTAACTATAACCTGTAATACCGTCCAGAAATACATCCAGGCCCTTCTTGAACTCTTTTAGTGAACTTACCATCACCACCTCCTCAGGCAGAGAGTTCCATAGTCTCACTGCTCTTTCCATAAAGAATCCTCTTCTATGTTTATGTACAAACCTTCTTTCCTCCAGACGCAGAGGATGTCCCCTCGTCACAGTCAAAGTCCTGGGGATAAATAGATCATGGGAGAGATCTCTGTAGTGACCCCTGATATATTTATACATAGTTATTAGATCTCCCCTCAGTCGTCTTTTTTCTAAAGTGAATAACCCTAATTTTGATAATCTTTCTGGGTACTGTAGTCCACCCATTCCAGTTATTACTTTAGTTGCCCTCCTCTGAACCCTCTCCAGCTCTGCTATGTCTGCCTTGTTCACAGGAGCCCAGAACTGTACACAGTACTCCATGTGTGGTCTGACTAGTAATTTGTAAAGTGGCAGGACTATGTTCTCATCACGGGCATCTATGCCCCTTTTGATGCAACCCATTATCTTATTGGCCTTGGCAGCAGCTGTCTGGCACTGGCTTCTACAGCTTAGTTTGCTGTTCACTAAAATTCCTAGGTCCTTTTCCATGTCAGAGTTACCCAATGTTTTACCATTTAGTATGTACTGGTGACTTGCATTATTCCTTCCCATATGCATAACCTTACATTTGTCAGTGTTAAACCTCATCTGCCACTTCTCTGCCCAAGCCTCCAGTCTATCCAGATCCATCTGTAGCAGTGTACTGTCCTCCTCTGTGTTAATTACTTTACACAGTTTAGTGTCATCTGCAAAAATTGATATTTTACTATGCAAACCTTCTACAATATCATTAATAAATATATTGAAGAGAATAGTACCCAATACAGACCCCTGTGGTACCCCACTAGTGACAGTGACCCAATCTGAGTATCTACCGTTAATAACCACCCTCTGTTTTCTATCACTGAGCCAGTTACTTAGAGGATCACAGAAAGGCCTCAACTCCTCGCTCAGCTCAACTAACGCCAGAATGGAAGAGGGACTTACCACTGACTTCCATGGGAAATCCACAGACTTTATCACTCATCTCTCGTAACACTACCAAACTTTGTCCCCATAATTTCCAGATAGCCTAGTGCTGTCCATTGTTCTAGGTTTGATTGTTCTATTGACTGTGACAAGGGGACATCCTCTGCGTCTGGCGGAAAGAAGGTTTGTACACAAACATAGAAGACGATTCTTTACTGTAAGAGGAGTGAGACTATGGAACTCTCTGCCTGAGGAGGTGGTGATGGTAAGTTCACTAAAAGAGCTCAAGAGGGGCCTGGATGTATTTCTGGAGGGTAATAATATTACAGAGAGGGGTTGTTGATCCAGGGAATAATTCTGATTGCCTAATTGGAGTAGGGAAGGAATTTTGTGGGGAAAATTGGCTTCTACCTCACAGAGGTTTTTTGCTTTCCTCTGGATCAACTTGTAGGAAAACAGGCCGAACTGGATGGACAGATGTCTTTTTTTTCGGCCTTATAAACTATGTTACTACACCATGTTCCAAATTTTTATGCAAACTGGATTTATGTGTCATAAAGATTAAATTTTTTTTTCATTGAAACTCATTGATGGTATTGTGTCTCAGGGCTCTTTGGATCACTGAAATCAATCTCAGATACCTGTGATAATTAGTTTGCCAGGTGAGCCCAATTAACCCCTTCACCCCCGGAGCTTTTTCGGTTCTGCATTTTCGTTTTGCGCTCCCTGCCTTCAAACAGCCATAACTCTTTTATTTTTCTGTTCACATAGCTGTATGAGGGCTTGTTTTTTGCGGGACAAGTTGTACTTTCCAACACCGCCATTTAATATTGCATACAGTGTAGTGGGAAGAGGGAAAAAAATTCCAAACCGGGTGAAATTGCAAAGAAAACGCTATTCCGCTACAGTTCTACGGGTTTCTTATTTACAGCGTTCGATGTGCATTAAAACTGATCTGTTACTTTCATTCTACTGGTCAGTACGAATCCGGCAATACCTAATATGTATAGTTTTTCCTGCGTTTTCATAGTGATAAAATAATTAGAAAGTTGCCCTTTTTTTTTTTTTTTTTTTTCTCCTTGTCAAATGTTGACCCCTATAACTTTTTGGTATTTATGTCTACAGAGCTATATGGGGGCTCATTTTTTGCGGGACGATCTGAAGTTTTTATTGATACCATTCTGGGGTGTGTATGACTTTTTTATCACTTTTTATTTAATTTTTTTTAGAAAAAAAAAGCGACAAAAAGGGCAAATCGCCATTTGGACGCTTTTTTCCGCCACACAATTCGCCGTATTGGAATTTTTTTTATATATTTTAAAAGTACGGGCGTTTTCGGTCACGGTGATACCCATGATGTCTATATTTATTGTTATTTAGGTGTTTATTTTTTACTTATACGGAAAGGGGGGTGATTTGAACTTTTACATCTTTTTTTATTTTTTATATATTTTTTAACATTTTTTTTAAATTTTTTTTTACTATTAGAAAGCTCAAATATGGGCTTATATATTGTGGCTTTTTTTTTTTTTTTCTTTATGAGCAATTATGGATTTTATAGACTCAGAAATCCATGAGTTGCTCATTTCTTATCCTGGCCTGCCATCTAGTGGCCAGAATAAGAATTGCACTTTGAAAACTGTAATCCTCACCAGCGAGGATTACAGTTTTCATATGGTGTACAGACACCCCGATTGGCCACACGGGGTGTCTGTACACCACCCGGAAGCGAATGCTTCCGGGTTGAAACGCAACTAGATGCCGTGATCACGTGTGATCACGGCATCTAATCAACCAGGAAGACGCCGCCGATGGCGGTAAGTAGCGGCAAGTCTCTGCTGTTAGAAACAGCAGAGACTTGCCGGCCATGACGCCCGCCGCACCCACGAGCGGGCGTCATGTGCCCGCATCGCCCCAGCGCTGTACATGTACGGCGCTGGGCGCGAAGGGGTTAAAGGAAAACTGGATGTTCCACAATATTAAGCAGGCCACTGTTTTCAAGTAAAATGGGAAAGAAAAAGTATCTCTCTGCTGCCGAAAAGCATCAAATAGTGCAATGCCTTGGACAAGGGATGAAAACATTAGATATTTCACGAAAACTTAAGCGTGATCATCGTACTGTGAAGAGATTTGTGGCTGATTCAGAGCACAGATGTGTTCGTGCTGATAAAGGCAGAATGAGGAAGGTTTCTGCCAGGCAAGTTCATCGGATTAAGAGAGCAGCTGCTAAAAAGCCATTACAAACCAGCAAACAGATATTTGAAGTTGCAGGTGCCTCTAGAAACCCTCGAACCTCAAGGTGTACGATCCTTCAAAGGCTTGCTGTGGTGCATAAACCTACTATTTGGCCACCCCTAACCAGTGCTCACAAGCAGAAACGGTTGCAGTGGGCCCAGCCATACATGAAGACTAATTTTCAAACAGTCTTGTTTACTGATGAGTGTCGTGCAACCCTGGATGGTCCAGATGGATGGAGTAGTGGATGGTTGGTGGATGACCACCATGTCCCAACAAGGCTGCAACGTTAGCAAGGAGGTGGAGGAGTCTTGTTTTGGGCCGGAATCATGGGGAGAGAGCTGGTAGGCCCCTTAATGGTTCCTGAAGGTGTGAAAATGACCTCTGCAAAGTATATAGAGTTTCTGACAGACAACTTTCTTCCATGGTACAAAAAGCAGAAACGTGCCTTCAGGAGCAAAATCATCTTCATGCATGACAATGTACCATCTCATGCTGCAAAGAACACTTCTGTGTCATTGGCTGCTATGGGCATAAAAGGAGATAAACTCATGGTGTGGCCACCATCTTCCCCTGACCTCAACCCTATAGAGAACCTTTGGAGTATAATCAAGCAAAAGATCTATGAGGGTGGGGGGCAGTTCACATCAAAACAGCAGCTCTGGGAGGCTATTCTGACATCATGCAAAGAAGTTCAAGCAGAAACTCTCCAAAAACTCACAAGTTCAATGGATGCCTTAATTGTGAAGGTGATATCAAAGAAGGGTTCCTATGTTAACATGTAACTTGGCCTGTTAGGATGTTTTGGATTTAAATAGCTTTTTATTTCAGTGAATGTGACCTCCTAATGCTGCAAATTCCACAAATGAGCATTTCCAGTTCTTAAAAACATATAAAATGTTTAGAAACTCTACTGTGCATCATAATTTGGAACAGTGCATTTTGAGTTTTTTTTAATTTTTGAAGAATATACTGTTATCATTGGGAGGTTTGTTCAATAAAATTCGATGTATACTCTAACGAGTGATGGTCATTTTCATCGACCATTTAGTAAAATCAGAGATAAATATCATTTGCATAATAATTTGGAACATGCTGTATGTTACTATGTTATTTACCATAATGTTCTTAATTTTTCTTTCTGATTATGTTTTTGCCGTCTTGTCATAGAATGCACTTTGGGAGTTACATCTTTATTATAGTGCACCATTTTACCTCACTTAATGTGAAGTGACTCAATTGCCCACAAAATAGATTGTATATGTGGAAGGGGGCTCTTTCACTTCACGCAGATATTCTTTGCACTCAAGAAACTCACATTATGGGGAAAGATGCACTTAGCGTGCAGCATTGCTTCTTTCATACTATCTTTCAATCACACCATGTGAAAAAATCCAGAGGTGTGATGATTGCTATTTGGAACACTGTGGCCTTTACCTTATTATTGCAAATCATGGATGTACGGGGTCGTTTTTTTGGTCCTGGTGTGTTCTCTAAAAAAGTTAATATACACCATTGTCAAACTTTAAGCTCCCAATTGTAGACAGATGTCTTTTTTACATAGGCTTATGTCTAAAGTTAATACGGTTAAACAGGGACATCTTTTGCTTTATGGAGATTTTAATAGCATCCTTGATAACACCATGGATTCCAGTAATAGCCTTAGGCAGAGAGATATTGGGTTCCAATCCTTCGTGCACACTGAGGAGCTCTTTGATGTTTGGAGGGCACACCATGGGGCAGAAAGGGATTACACTTTCTTTTCCACAGTGCATAATACATATTCCCGCATACACCTCTTTTTATTAGATAGGACTCTACTGCACAATAGCCGGAGCACGGACTTTGGTATAACCAAGTGGTCAGATCATGCTACTATATCCACACTATTGGCAGATATTCAACAACTGGAATCGACCAATATAGTGAGTCCCTCGCAACAATTCTTGAAGAAACTCTCATCTCTCAGACATCAATTGCACTCCCTTTTGCTAACTATGAGAAGGCCCTCAAAAAGACCAAAGGCAGATATTATTCTCAAAATAACAAGGCTACCAAATTGCTAGTTCGTAGGCTTAATACGTAACATGCTCAGTCACACATTCCGTACTTAAAATACCCGACTACTGGAGGTTAAATCCTTGACCATAGAGAGATAGCTAGCCAATTTAAAGATGACTACAATAATCTTTGTAATTTACACTCCCAGCTCTCCACCCCAGATAATTTCCATAATTGTGTACAAGAATTTTTGTATAAAGCCAATCTCCCCACCTTGTCTGAGGGTCAACTTGCCTGTTTAAATTAACGTATAACAATTACAAATGTACTAGAGGCCATTATCAGGCTACCTGCTAAAAAGTTGCAGACGGCTTATCTTGGGAGTTATATAAACATTTTGGATCCCTGCTATCACCCTACGTTTCCTCTGTGTTTCCGCTTGCTATGTCTGGCTCACAATTCACACCAAAAATGTTAAATGCTTTAAAGGGAACCTGTCATCACCTTTATGCTACCCATACTAACAGCAGAATAAAGTAGAGACAGGTGAGTTGATTTCAACGGTCTGTCATTTATAAGTTAAAAGTAAGTGGTTGCCGAGAACCAACATCACAAACATTGCAGATTAGGCCTGGAAAAGAGTCAAATCTTCATGAGAAGAGTCATGATTATTCATGAATTCCTGCTTTCCCTGCCCACTTGATGATGATTGACAGGCTTCTACCTAGTTTTCTCCCTTTCTCTCTAGGAGAGAACTGCCAATCATGGGTGGGGAGCGCAGGAGATGGGTGGGGAGAGCAGGAGATTAGGAATAACCATAACTCTTCTTAGATAGATTTGACTCTTTTCAAGGCCTGGGAGCAATGATTGTGATGTTGGTTCTCAGCAACCACTCACTTTTAGCTCAAGAGAGACACACCGCTGAAATCTGCATTTCTGTCACTAATTAATGCTGCCCTCAGTACAGTCAGCATAAAGTTGATGACAGGTTCCCTTTAATAGCTACTCTTCCCAAACTGGGAAAAGAAGCAGATATCCTCCAAAACTTTTGTCCCGTCCATCGCCGTTTCTACAACCGGGCGGGGGGCGACCGCACGGGGCGTCGTGGTATATTCCGAATATATTCCCCCTCTTCTTCCTTGAGAGGCGCGCATATTGAGGAGGCGGGGGAAGGGGGGGCAAAGCGCTATACTCGGGCTCACAGGTCCTGCGCTTCTGTGTCCTGGCTGCCTGCAGCGTCAGGACGTACAGAGCGCACTCTGACCTGACGCTGCAGGAGGTCAGGTGACTGCAACATGGGCCCTGAGAAGAGAGGAGAACGGGAGACCGCCGGAAGAGGAGAGGAGCGGCGGAGCAGGAGAGGTAAGTTAATTTATTTTTTTAAAGTCTGATCTGAGGTCTGATAAGGTAGTCGGAATGGCTGATAAGGGGGTCTGAAGGGCTTATTGGGGGTCTGAAGGGCTGATAAGGGGGTCTGATGGGCTGATCTGAGGTCTGATAAGGGGGGTTTGAATGGCTGATAAGGGGGTCTGAAGGGCTGATTGGGGGTCTGAAGGGCTGATAAGGGGGTCTGATGGGCTGATCTGAGGTCTGATAAGGGGGGTCTTAAAGGCTCATAAAGGGGGTCTGAAGGGCTGATAAAGGGGTCTGAGGTCTGATAAAGGGGGTCTGAGGTCTTATAAAGGGGGTCTGAGGTCTGATAAAGGGGGTCTGAGGTCTGATAAAGGTGGTCTGAAGGGCTGATGGGGGGTCTGAAGGGCTGATCTGAGGTCTGATAAGGGGGAGTCTAAAGGGCTGATAAGTGGGGTCTGAGGTCTGATAAGGCAGGTCTGAAAGGCTGATAAGGGGGTCTGAGGTCTGATAAGGGGGGGGGTATGACGTCTGATAAGGGGGACCTGGAGGTCTGATTGTGGGTCTGCGGCCTGATATGGGACATCTGGAGTTCTTATATGAGGGGGTGGGAGGTCTGATATGGGGGGGTCTGAGGTCTGATTGAGGGTCTAAAGCCTGATATGGGGGTCTGAAGGTCTGATTGTGGGTCTGAAGGTCTGATTATGGGTCTGAAAGTCTGATTGGGGGTCTAAAGGTCTGATATGGGGGTCTGAGGTCCAGTGGGGGGTCTGGAGGTCTGATATGGGGGTCAGTAAGTCTAATGGGGGCCTGGAGGTCTAATGGGGGTTTGATATTGGGGTCTGGAGGTCTGGTCTGAGGTCTGATATGGGGGTCAGAGGTCTGATGGGGGTCTGGTCTGAGGTTTTATACATGGAGGGTTGGTCTGAGATGGTGAGGGTTCTGACATGAAGGTCTAATGGGGGTCTGATCTGAGGTCTGATATGGGGTCTGACAGACGTCTAATGAAGGTCTGGTCTGAGATGGGGGTCTCATCTGAGGTTTGATATGGGTCTGATCTGAAAGGTAAGGGGGTATTTTTGCACTGGCACACTATCTGTGTGGTACCAGTATTTTTATGGGGACTGTTTCTACAGTATAGTTTTGGGGGGCACAGCGGGCACAGTATTAGAGGTGGCAAAATGGAATGTTCAGAAAGTGAGGAGGATGATGGAAAAGTAGGAAACTAAAATGTCTGTTTGTCAAACTCTGCAGAGAGAAGAGATGGCTGAAAGAAATCATCATGGCGGTCTGGTCTGAAAGGAGAAGATGAGGAAAGAGAACATCTACATCAGAGAGGAGATGTCACTGGATGTAAGAGGTACATATGTGGAGCTCTGTGTCCCTGTATGAGCGCTGCCTTCTCTGCTCTGTTTACCTGATCAGCACTGCAAATGCTGCAGTGAGCAGGTGAACAGAAAAGAGAAAACATCATTTCATTTTTCAGAAAAGCTAGAATCGGCCCTGCTGGTAGTTATACCCCTGTAGCATAGTGTGCAGGGTGGCGGGGGGGGGGGGCCTGTAGCATAGTGTGCAGGGTGGTGGGGGGCTGTGCATGCTATGCAACATTGTTTAAGTCAGTGTTATTTGATTGGGGGGGGGGGCGCTTTTTTAATCTTCGCCCTTTTGGTAAAATTCCCTAGAAACTGCCCTGGTCCCATCTATATATCATAAATGAGAATAAGTCTCAGGTTCTTCCACTGTACTTTCCAGAGGACAAGCTTCAGGTTTTGAAAGATAAATATTGCTTAGATTGGTAATCCATTGGCATACTTTATTTGGGAATAACCCTCACTAGCAAAGCCTCAAAACTGCATTCTCTTAACTATGATCCCCTTTTGCAAACAATCAACCATGATATCTCTGATTTTGCCACGCAAAATATTTAATGAGCAGGGAGAGTGGCCACCTTTCAAATGTTTATTCTGCCTAAGATTCTCTATGTTTTTAGGACACTCCCTCTTAATCTGCCGGAGAAGTTCTTTCAAAAGACCCAACAACTTTTGATTTGCTTTATCTGGCAGGGATGCAGACCTAGTATCTCCTATACTCTGCTAATACGGAGGAGAAGTATGGGGGGGGGGCTTAGGGCTTCCTTCTATTAGGTGTTATTATGAAACTACTAACCTTTCCCTTCTAAAAGGCTGGTGTTCTGCTGATCTAACCAAACACTGGGTTCATATTGAGCAAAGTACCATACCCAGACGCAAATTACAAACTTTAATGTTAAGTTCCATTTTTTGTTCCTTTAACCCTCAGTTTGAATTACGCACAGTTGACACTTATCAGATACCTAATAGAGATTTCTATAAATATCTCCAGATCCACCGTCTGCTATCTAATTTAACTACATTACAAGAAACCCTTTAATGCAAATTTTATAAATCTGTTTAACATACCTAGGGTAAAGATTTGGAGACCAATATATGACATTCTGAATCAGGCCACCATTTTTGTCAAAACTAAACCGATTCAGTTGTGGGAGCGGGAATTGGGAGCAGTTTACCCTGTGGGGACGTTGCAGAAGGCGGTTCACTTCTCCTCCACAATGTTTCATTGTGTTACATACTACGAGGCTGCCATGAAATCCCTATTACACTCCCAATCGACTGCATGTGATGTTTCCTACTACTTCTCCATGTAGCTGGAGAATGTGTGGTCGAAGGGGTACGCTCTTCCATGTGCTGCAGGAATGCCCAGTACTCGCACATTTCCGGTCAGAAGTTTTTTCATTACTGTCGACTGTTGTACATAGACAGATTGCGTCCTCCCCAGGGCTAGCACTACTGTTCCTGGGCATAGACACATATACTTTGGCCATACAATCTATTATAGTACATATTTTGATTATCGCAAAGTTAATAGCAGTCAGGCACTGGAAGGAGCCTGCCTCTCTGACGGTAGGGGAAGTCATTTCTGCACTTAATACTACATGCCAATATGAGAAATTGCTGGTATACAGGTTACTCCAGACAGCAAAAGTGGATAAAATTTGGAAATTGTGGGAGGGGCACCCTTCAATTTACCTTAATAACCTTTCAAATATTTGATAAGTCGATCAACAATGACGGCCTGTTTCTGTTTCCATGATTTCTGCTTATGTATGTTTTTTTTGTGTTACATGATGTACTATGTACTAGCCATTATGTACCAATATTATAATGTTGAGAAACTCAAATAAAAAACATTGAACCAGAAATCACAAAACCACATACTAACTTGACTAAGAAAGTAGCTCATGTAGCTAACATAAAACCAATACTACACTGGCCGATTGTTGGTCAGTCCATCGTTAACAAGCATTCATAGGAATGGTCATTAGCGATGATCTGGCAGTGTAATATTCATGAGCAAACGCTCATTCATTGAGCAATCCAGATTTTTAAGCATTCGATGGCATAACGATCGCTCCTCCCTATACCTATTCGGAATCTGACAAATGACTAGGTAGGCCTTATTCTTTTATAGGTTTAATTGTATTGTTACTTTCTGTCCTGGTTCCAAATATACTAGAGCAAATGCTCAATCACATAGCATTTGTTATTCCCTATCTGAAAACCTTAAAGGGGTTTTCTGGGGTTACTATGGTTTTTAAGAGATATGCTCATGTAGTAGCTTACCTCATGTACATGTTCCCTAAACTTTTTTTCTACTCACCTTCTGATCTTTTTTCACAATGTAAACGAATCATCCTATATGCAGCACTTCCTGTCGCTGCATTCAAACAAACCAATGATGCTCTTCTACTTTCTCTGCTACAGCTCCAGTACTGCCGCTAACAATGCCTAGATAGTTTATGGCTCCTCCCACCCAGACACTCCCCTATCACTGCCACTGTTGCTGTTTTGATATGCTAATGGACCTAACATGACAGTTAATAACAAAGAGCTGCATGGTCATGGTCATATGACCACCGTAAAAAATTGCTGGTAAAATAAATAAATACAATTATAACCACCTTCATAAATGATTATTTGAAATTATGTTGATGCAAATTGGAAAACTCTTTTAAACCTGTGCCAATTTTACCCAAGAGAACAGTAATCTCTGCTATTCCTCTAGATATAGCCAAAGAGATTTGGAATATCCAGCAAAGACACCCCCTCCTCCCCCGAGGTTCTTCCGACTTGAAAATTGCATGTTCCACCACACCATAGCTTGTATCTCCTTTGCCAGTTGGACAATACCGTTCTGGTTGGCCGTTCTGATATAACCAGTCAACTAACTTTATCCACTGTAGGTGTGACACCTGTTTCTGTTTGCAGGCTGTCAGTTTCTGTTTCCTTAGAATCCCATTATCTGACTGCTCATATGTAGCTCTTATCACTGATCTTGTGGACAAATAGCTGTTGCTCCTACTAGCCATATCCTGGTTGTGGGAGGACAAGGCCTGGATCTATTGTTTTGAACCCTTCAGTATTCAAGACATTTTTTATGAGGCCTAATATATACTCACGATTTTGGTAAATGAGAAGTCATGGGTTTTGTACACAGTCACACAAATTATGGAACTGTTATAGCAAAATTGCTACCGTGTTTTGTGTAACCTAAAGACAGAGGGGTAATTAAATGTCCTTCTGCTTCTACAAATACAGTGAATACTGTTATTGACAATTTACTTTGATAATACTGTAGTATTGGCACCAGTAAGATTTCTGCCTACTGTGGTATATGCGTATAAAAACATAGTTTCAGAAAAAAAAAACTCTCTCTACTATAAAACGCACATTACAAACTTGTAATATAATTATCCCCCCCCCCTCCACATCCAGCAATATAATAATGCAGGAAAGGCTGCAATATTTCTTTCCACAGTGTAATTTGTGTTCAATTTCCAAAGTGAACCAGAGAAGGTTCGGGTTCGTTTGGCAGATACATTTTTGTGAAATTCGAATTGAACCCAGTTTGGTACAAATCAATTTGCTCACCCCTAGTCCATAGCCTTTAAAGAGCATCTGTCAGCAGATTTGTACCTAAGAAATCACTTGGCAGCTGAAGGCATCTGTTCTGGTTCCATGTTTATATGTGCCCACATTGCTGGGAAATATGATGTTTTAACATAGGCTCTGCGCTCTCTGCAACTGCAACTCCCTCTTTACTTTGATTAACAGGGCCAGGCAGTGAAAACGGCATAATATCTGTCCCTGTCAATCAAAGTGTAGTGGGCACAGCAGTTGCAGAGAGAGCAGAGCCTCTAGGTGTAATGGAAATGTGCCAGTTGCTCCTAAAGGCTCATTTGCATATATTAAAACTTCATTTTTCTCAGCAATGTGGGCACATATGAACATGGGACCAACACAAATGCCTTCAGCTGCCAAGAGCACTTGCATGTGTCATAGGTACAAATCTGCTCACAGATGCCCTTTAAGTCAACTGTATCATAATAATTTCAGCATGGATTCCAGTGGGAAAGTTAAGTCTTAGTTTTGCAGTTGTCTTTCTCTGCACAACATCTAAGACTTTATTACTCCATAGTCACAAAGAGGACAGACCATATAGGTGTTAGTGATGTGATGAAATAATAAATTAAATTAATACTGTACTCATGGATTGGGGATTGGTCGATTATGTTTTGCTCTGTACTGGCAAAGACTAGCAAGGTCATTGACTGTGTAAAAGAAAATGGAATGAGCCCTTGGCTATATTCATGTGAAATATAAGAAATGTATTTCTAGAGTAACCCAGAACTGTAGGGTACATTTATCTATGCAAATAGCCTACTTCTATTTTAACAGTTTGTTTCAAACAAGAATATTTGTTTTTTACCCTCAAATACATTAGATAGGTAAAGAGTTGTACTATTTAATGGTGGTATAAAAATGTGGCTGCTAAAAAGTTCTAAAGACTGAAAACTGTGTCTTGGTTTTTATTTTCTTTTAGCTTTGTTTTTTTAGCAACCTTGCAACCAATTATTATCTTTTTTATCTGTTTTGTCCCTTGTTTTCTATTATGTATTATATGTTGTACAGGCATCATTTTTCTGTAACTTACTCTTATTTTGTGAACAGTGCCCTGTGACTGTAGTACAATCAGCAATTAAATAAAATATCTATTTGTAATTAGGAGCTCTGAAAAAGGTTATAAAAAGATTGCATTGTAAAGCTTTGTTTATGAGGATGTTACACTGCAGGCTAAACCGGGTCTTCTCTTCAGTCTAGCTATTCCTGTAAAATATACATTTTTATTCTGCAGATTCAAAGTTATTAAAATGTTTAACCAGTTCTGTGCTGCAGGCAATAGAAAGTTGAATAAGTGTAATTATTCAGTGTCCTCACAGTAAAAAATTGGTCAATTACCTTCCCCTCAGCGCCTTGGGGGAAGCAATAAAGGATGTCTACAAAGTTTCTCTGCAGTAAATAGTTGTTTTAGTATATAGTTTCTTCAGTGTTGTCAGTAACAAAGTCAGTGTAAAGGGAGTTGGTGTGATAGTTTTATGGGGCTTACAAAGTGGCATAACTGCCAAATTACTGAAATATGCTGACACAAATTTGGCTAGCCTTGTAAATATAATGTAGATATGAGCAACAGGGAGGCTCAGACAGATTGGTCTTTTAGTTTGAATCAGGGGAACTGAGGATTGACATGGTACTGCAAATCAAGGCGAGTTATAAATCTGTAATTCTATGCTAATAATTTAGAGTTTGATATAAAAAGTGATTTAAATTCAATCTTCAGGAAAACTTTTTCTTTTAACCACAATTAATGAGGTGCAAGCAGCCTTACTGTAGGTGAGAACAATTCTTCAGGAACCTGGAAGGACCAGGCTGGACTTGCCACATGTACCCCAAACCTCATAATGAAATCAGCACGGTTTTAAAAGGGTTTTTTCCGAGACTTATATTCTGATGACTTATCCTCTGGATAGGTCATCAGTATCTGATCACTGGAAGTCCGACACGCGGCTGTTGAGAAGCCACCGACACTCCAGTGGGCGTCACAGTCTTCTCGTAGCTCACCAAGCAGAGTTCCATAAATTGTGCAGCAGCTGTGCTTGGTATCGCAACTCAGCCCAATTCACTTCAGTGGGGCTGAGCTGCTCATAGGCCATGTGACCAATGAATGTTACGACACATGAGCTAGGGAGAGCAGAGAGAAGGCCACGGTACTACTGTGAGTGCTGGTCTCGGGTCTCGGACCCCCACTGATCAGGTACTTATGACCTATCCAAAGGATAGGTTATTAGTATATAAGCATTAAAAAAAAACATTTAAAGAGTATAACACAGACATTTGTAACACTTGGAAGTAGACCACATCTTTTATTTAAAGTAAGCTTCTCAGGTGATTTTTGCTTTCCTATCTTAGAGCAGGATGTATAAGATGGAGAGAATCTGAGCTTTGCAATATATAGGTTCGTATGATTTGGAGGAATATTTCTGAGTAGAAAGCAGAGTAAATCCTTGCAGGACTCCTAGGAAAGACAGTGAGAGTCCTGATTACTATGCCTACATAGAATTATAGCGTTGTGTGTATGTGTGTATAGAGAAGGCTGTCAATCACCATATGTGTCAATAAATAAAGCTCCTGTACTCCAAAGATTGCTTCGAATGAGCGTTATTTTTATTTTCCACATGCGGATATAAATACAGCTTGTATGAACATTTTTTGGCGCAGTCCATACAGGGCTTTAGCCCAGATTCCATAGCGCTGCATGAGGCCATAGCGCCTGCTATTACTGCCACACCGGATAAGATTCCCCCAAGGCAGATCTCCAACATGAATCCTCCCTGCGGCTATCCACAGCAATCTGATGAAGGCTATGCCGAAAACGTTCATGGTCGGGGGGGTTCTCTTTTTATCTGTACTTTGAATTGAGCTTTGATATATCGTGGTGGCCTTATATGTTTATTTTCTATTATTTTGCTTTATACCTTATTAGGATGTTATTTACCACTGTCTCAACTGCTGATTGATGAGTGGCAGGTCAGGCATGGCCTTAGGAGCAGCCAATTATTCGGAAAGAAGCGCTCCAGTGGGGGTGAAAGTGCTGCATTTACATGTTGCGATCACCTCCACAGTATGAGAACGAGCAATCGCTACTGTGATCACTCATCCTCATACAACTGCATTGTTTCTGGGCAGCACAGTGCTACTTGTGACTTTTCTATGTAAAAAAGAGGTGCATGGGGAAAGATAAATTCCCTCCTATATCCCTTTTATGTTCTTTGTCACAAAAGATATTATGTTTAGTATTTGTTTTCTGGAATGGACCATTTTTACATAAGTAGTCATCTCTCAGCAGTAAGCCTATTGTCTTCATCCTCCCATGTGCTGTTCTTTACTAAAGGTCTATTCCTGTCAGCTCAGACTAGCTAGACTTCCAGATATATTTGTCAGTTTAGATTACAAACTTTAAAGGGGTTGTCTCACAACTTGAATTTATCAAGTAGACAAAGTTAATATAAGACAGTAATGTATTGTGATTGTCGATATTGCCTCATCTGCCAGCTTGATTAATTTTCCATCACATTATACTACTCGTATCCAGAGCACTTCCGCCATCCTGACCACCAGAGAGGCTGGGGATTTCTCCTATAGTATGCAAGCATGGCCACCATTGCTGGATTGCAGGGAGGTCATCAGGGGCGTACATAGAAAGCAAGAATCTGAATGGGGTCCCTAACCCCACCCACTACCCCGGCCCATCCCACATGCTACCCTGGCTCCTCCCATGCCACATCCCCATTTGCCAATAAAGAAATGTATACATGAGCTAATGATTTATTTATTTTTTTAAATTAAGGAGACGTTAACTGAATGGGGGCAGCCACAAGGATGGATTATACTGTATATTATACAGCATGGTGTACGGATTATACTGTATACTATACAGCATGGCGTAGGGATTATACTGTATACTATACAGCATGGTGTACGGATTATACTGTATATTATACAGCATGGTGTATGGATTATACTGTATACTATACAGCATGGTGTACGGATTATACTGTATACTATACAGCATGGTGTACGGACTACACTGTATATTATACAGCATGGTGTACGGATTATACTGTATATTATACAGCATGGTGTACGGATTATACTGTATATTATACAGCATGGTGTATGGATTATACTGTATACTATACAGCATGGTGTACGGATTATAATGTATATTCTACAGCATGCTGTACGGATTATACTGTATATTATACAGCATGGAGTACGGATTATACTGTATACTATATAGCATGGAGTACGGATTATACTGTATACTATACAGCATGGTGTATGGATTATACTGTATACTATACAGCATGGTGTACGGACTACATTGTATATTATACAGCATGGTGTAGGGATTATACTGTATATTATACAGCATGGTGTACGGATTATACTGTATATTATACAGCATGGAGTACGGATTATACTGTGTATTATACAGTATGGTGTACGGATTATACTATATATTATACAGTATGGTGTACGGATTATACTGTATATTATACAGTATGGTGTACGGATTATACTGTATACTATACAGCATGGTGTATGGATTATACTGTATATTATACAGCATGGTGTACAGATTATACTGTATACTATACAGCATGGTATACGGATTATACTGTGTATTATACAGCATGGTATACGGATTATACTGTATACTATACAGCATGGTGTACGGATTATACTGTATACTTTACAGCATGGTGTACGGATTATACTGTGTATTATACAGCATGGTGTATGGATTAAACTGTGTATTATACAGTACGGATTATACTGTATATTATACAGTATGGTGTATGGATTATACTGTATATTATACAGTATGGTGTATGGATTATACTGTACATTGTATAGCATGGTACAGGGATTATAATATATACTGTACAACAAATGTATGGCGGTTACACCATGCCGGACAATATAACCCCTGCGCCACGCTATACAATATACAGTATATACAGAGTAGAGCGTCAGGACGTTAGGGTAAAAGTCTGGGTTGCGCCGGGGAGCAGAGGTGAGCGGTCCAGGAGAGGCCCGGAGCGCAGGCAGTGCAGGACGCACGGGACGCATCTTAATGATGCAAAGTAGGGGGCAGGGCCTCCCGTGCGCTCCGGGCCCCCCCCCCGGTGCCACGGGCCCCATAGCAGTGGCGTGGTCTGCCTATATGGGTGGTACGCCACTGGTGGTCATAACCCCTGGAGACAAGCAGTGTATAATGTGACTGAAAAATGAATCAAGCCTGCAGAGGAGGCAATATGTACAATCACAATACATTAGTAAGTGCCTTGTATTAACTTTCTGCAAAGGGCCACATACCTGGATCTAGCATTGGGTAAAGGTCCAAGATGCAAAAAAAAAAAAAAATAAACAAAAATATAAGGCTAGACAACACACATTTTTTTTACAATAAGCCACACCTCTATTTCTGCCCAATTCTGACAACCACACAGTAATAGTGCTCCTTTTGTGCCTCCCCACACAGTAAGAATGTCCTCCTAACAATACTGTCCTATTAATGTCCTATTAGCAATAATGCTGCCCCTTAGTGCCCCTCGGACAATACGATGCCCCTTTAGTGGCCCCTCACAATAGGATGGCCCCTAAGTGCCTACTTACAGCAAGGTGATTTCCTGGTGTCAACATACATGCTCATTTAGTGCCCCTGACACAGTGTGATGCCTCCTTATTGCCTCACCATACTAAGTGTTCCCTCAAAGTAGCATGATGCCTTAAGTGCCCCCCACCCCCACGCAGAATAAGGCTCCCTTAAGTATCCAGACATACTGATGTCCTCTAAGTGTAACCTCACACAGTATTATGCCCCCTTTTAGATGCTTTTATGCCCCTCTTTTTAGATGGTCAAAGAGCAGGGGAGGACTGGGAAATTAAAGTGGCCCTGGAAAAAATACTAAAAGTGGCCCCGTTTTGTAGTCGGGTCTAAATTGATGGAAGGCAGAACCAGCAATATCATATTGTGGCACATTATACCACCCCAACAGAGCCAAATACCACAGTCCATCATAAAATAATGCCAGCAGCACAAAATACATCCCCAAAAGCTTCCACCTGCCGACCGTAAGGAGGGCCCGGGTGGCCCCCAGGGCATCGGCCCACCAGGTTATTTTCCTGTAAGGTCTATGGCCAATCCGCCCCTGTCAAAGAGAGACACTTATGGTACATTGTGTGAAACATCCATTTTTCCTGCATATCTATACACTTCAATAGTTTTCTCTTACGAAATGGCAGAAAAATAATCTGAATATATAAATTTCTAAAATCCCAACTGCATCAAATAATGAGATTATACACAAGGTGGGCTCAAATATACAGAGAGGAACCAGACAAATACTCTCTGGGTCAATATTGTGAATGTAATAATACAAATCTATATATCAATTCAAAAAGAGGGGCATGCAAAGAGGGACAGAGGGACTTGCGTCAAAAAGAGCGACTGTCCCTCCAAAAGAGGGACACTTGAGAGGTCTGAAATTGGCACCACTTCTTGGTTTATACAGATCACTTTACTGCAGTTAACTCATTCTAATCCCGCCTATAATTATATCACCTTTGTCTATAGATAACACAGGATCCACCAGTCACAATAGGTGATATTAAAGCCTATCTATCCTCAGGTCACAGAGCATGCATAGAAAACTTTCCCATAGAAGTCAATGATGCCCTCTCCTGACCATTATGTCTATGACCCGTAGGGCTGCTGTAAAGCAATTTTTTAATGCTTTCTAAATGCTATTAAGTGACCCCCACAGTGCTGCCTCCTCAACTTCTCCCACACAGAGTGATGACACCTTAAGTGCTCCCCTCATAGTTAAAGACCTTAAGTAGCCCCCACACAGATTGATGCCTGCCTAATATAGTTACGTCCCCTTAGATTGCCCCACACAGTATTGCCACCCTCATAGTTATGTCCCCTTTAGTGGTCCTCTCACAAAGTTATGCTCCCTTAGATCGCCCCCACAAAGTGATGCCCTCATCATAGGTATACCCCTTTAGTGGCCATGCACACAGTTATGCCCCCTTAGATGGCCCTCCCATACACACACAATGATTCCCCCATCAAAGATATTCGCCCTTTAGTGGGCCCACACACAGTTTAGCCCTATTAGATGACCCCCACACAGTGATGTCCCCATCATAGTTATGCCCCCTTTAGTGGCCCCCACACACAATTATACCCATTAAGATGGCCCCCATACAGTAATGCCCCTTTAGATGGCCCCCACACAGTGATGACCCCTTTACTGGCCCCACACACAGATATGCTCTTTTAGATGGCCCCCATACAGTGATGCCCCTTTAGATGTCCCCCACATAGTTATGCCCTCTTTAGTGGCCCACACACAGTTATACCTCCTTAGATGCTTCCCTCACTCACAGACTTATGCCCCCTTAAGTGGGTCTCCAGTTTAAATACTCACCTACCCCACAGTACCATTCTCTCCACTCTGTTCTTTAATGTCTGTGGCTCAGAGCACCAAGCGTGTGTCACGCTCTGGTGTGGAGGGGAAAACCACACCAAGCGTAGGAGGGAAGGGAATGAGGTCAGGAAACAAGTAAAGGGAAAAGGTCATCTCCTGCAGGAAACCCTGACACCAATCCTGACTGACTTACAGTATGAACAGGCCTCAAAGGTAGGCGAGTTCATACACAAGAACCTAAACCAAACTGACCCTATAGGACCCTGCAATTACTGACAGGACTGAGTCTACCCGTTCCTCCAAAAGGAAGGACGAACAGGAGTCTCCAAAGACCAAATAACACAACAGGGAAAAGCAGGGTAAACACAAAAGGGAAAGTGGACACTTATCTATAAGAAGAAATGGAAGCAACCGGATCTCAGGAGAGAACCACACCAATCCACCAGAATGTCCACAGAAACTATAAACCGCAAGTAATTGTGGTAGAAGCAGGAATAAATAGGGAAAGGACAATTACCACACCCACAACAGCTGAGGGGAAGGGGTGTGGTAAACAGCAACAACACAAAAAGGAAAACAAGTCAGATTATGTCACATGTGCAAGCCTAGACGACTTTCTGCAACCTGTTGCAGGAATGACCATGACAGAATGATGATGTCACTACATCAAACCTACCAGCACTGAACTACGCAGAGCAGGGGAATGGTGAAGCAGGGATCTGATTGCTTCCTGCTTCACCATTGTATTCAACTGTATCTGCGTAGCAGGAGTCTCGATATGCAGCGTTCTGGACAGCTGGCAATTGTGGTCTGGATTCGAACCACAGTCTCCCAGTTGTATACCCCTGCTCTAGATTTTCATCTGTTCCATTTTTGCTGATATCATCTCTGTGAACTTGTCAGGCTGAGCTATGTATTCCCTCAAGGAATCACACATGTTAACATGATATGTCAGCATTAGAGTGTTTCTAAGTGCTCCAATACTATTTCAGTGATTCTTTTGGTTACAGGTCGTTCTGTCCTTGCTAACAAATGAGCAAAAAAAGATGATTTATTCTGTTAAATTACCTCCATATCTTTCCTCAGATCATGAAAGCTCCTTTGTTATCACCATACCTCAATAAATGATGTGCTCTTATAGCAGACTCATAGGAATTTAACTCTAGTAATGCGCTATCCGGCTAGGAAAATTCCTGAACTGATTGATGTCAGGTAGAGATGAGCGAATCATGCAAAATTTTATTCGCCGAACATTCGCCAAACTTTTCCTAGGATTTGTATATTTGACGAATAGATTCGTTGAATTTGCGTACAAAATATGGCTTTTAGCGAACATTCGTGCACTAATAATAAACGTTCAGGTAAAAAGGTACACAACCTCTTTGAACACGTACACATAAGCATACAAAGTGCGTACGAAAATGACGGGCTTTGCTGGAGAGGAATGGTGGAGCAGGAGGAACGCTCTGAGTCTGACCCCTGGCTTCATATGGATACTGTATCAGCAGATGACAGCAGATTGATTATCCGGCTGAGACTGAGATGAGCATGCCATCCATTCCACTACCTCATCCACTTTCTCCTCCACTACAATTTTGTGCCTTGGTGGGTTAGCCTGGTGGGTTAGCCTGGTGGAACAACGGCCAAGCATTGCGAATACTACTAGTAGATGCTCCGCCTACAGGTCCTTTGGCACTTCTGCCCTGTGCCACCTTCTCCTTTTTTTTTAGAGCTTGAGGTCTGGCTGGAAATGGACCCCTTTTGCTTATCCATTCCAGACATTTTTCAATTCACTCTGTGGCCCTGCAGCTGGTCTTTGTCCCTGTATCTCCCTGTCTCTCCCTATCTCTCCCTGTCTCTCTCTCACTGCCTGATTAATTACTAGCCCTGAACTGGCCCTGCACTTGCCCTGCAGTATCCCTGATATGTGTAATATGGATTCCCAGAGCAATTACACCCCAATTTTCACAAAACAGGTCTCAGAGTCTCAGAACTTCACACACAGTTGTTCTGCTCATCTCAGCAGTCGCAGCAGAAGTGATGCGTCACTGGCTTACCGAGCCTGAGCCAATCAGAGGAAGCCCTGCCCACTAGGTCAGGTGACCGCTTTCTTCCCGGGCTTTTGCACACGATAAACAAACTAACAGTAAAATTTTGTGAATTAATTGAATTCGTACGCAACAGTAACTTATACGTAGCAATAGCGTATAATTTATAGGACAAACTACGTATCGAATGCGTACAAAGCCAAAGCGAATCACCTAATATTCAGATTCGCTTCATAGCTAAACATTTCCAAGATTCGATACGAATCAACAAATCGGAGAATAGATTCGCTCATCTCTAATGTCAGGTTGTTCTTGTTTGGAATTTTCATATCATGGGATCTTTTATCAAGGGCAATAGATAAAGCCTATATATGCATATATAGAGAACACAGGATCCCCAATGCATTTAGAATATTTTATGTGGTCACAAAATACTTATCAAGGGAAAAAGCCACGAGCTTTATTGGGGCTATAATGTAACAGCAAATATATAGATAAAGCAAGGTTTTCACATTGTGCAGATCATCTCCCTGGCAGCAAACATTTCTTTTTCTTTTTGTGTTTGCGTTTTCATTTTTCTTCCCTGTCTTCCTTCAGCCATAACTTTCTTATTTTTCCATTCACATATCCATATGAGGGCTTGCTTTTTGTGGAACAAGTTGTACTTTCTAATGCCACCATTTAATGTGGCATACTATGTAGTGGGAAGCGGAAATAAAATTCTAATTGGGGTGGAATTGGGAAAAAAAAAACTTTTACAGGTTTTGTCCCTACAGCGTTCCCTTTATAGAAAAATGACCTGTGCCCTTCATTCCCTGGATCAGTATGATTAAAATGATGCCACATATATATATGGGTTTTATATGTCTAAATACTAAAAAAAATTAATTAAAACTTTGAAAAAAAATTATTTTTACATCACCATATTCTGACCCCATAACTACTGTATAATTATGTCTACTGAGTTGTGGGGATCTTTAGTTTTTATTGATACTATTTTGGAGTGAATGTGTGTTTTTTGTTCATATTTTATTACATTTTTTGGGGTAAGAGAAGCGATGAAAAAATGGCAAATAGGCCATTTTGATACTTTTTTCTGTTATGCCATTTGCCAATGGTAAAAATATTTTTATATTTAATAGTATGACATTTTCAGACATGGTGATTCCCATGATGTTTGTATTAATTTTTATATTTAAGGAAAGGGGGATTATTCCAATTTTTATTTTTTAAATGTTTTAATTTTTTGTAGCCTCTTTAGGAGGCTACAATGTCCACTACTTTTTTTTTTAATTAAATATTACCATACTGAAAACAGCAGTATAGTAGTATGTGGATTGCTGATTTATTATGTTGGACTTCCACCTGTTGGCCAACAAAGGAATTGCAGCTCTAATACACTGTGTCTCTTCAGAGAGTACCAGCCTATTAGAATTAATTACTGGCATCCCCGATAGCCGCATGGGGATGCTGGTATTAACCCATAAACATGCACTTACAGGTTATTCACCCTGTAGATGCCGTGATCACACTTGATCACCGTATCTAAAAGCTGTAATGTCCTCTCTCGGCATTATTGCTGGTCAAGGACATTAGCCGCGGGCCTCTGCTGTTTGCCGAACATGTATGGCGCTGTTGGGGATTTTAAACCTGGCGGCTGCACATGCGTGCATAGAGTGCCAAGTTTAAAGACCCGACCAGCATACATGTACGGCGCTGGTAGCGAAGGGTTTAATAATAAATTAGAATCCAATAAGTAACTAAATAAATTGCGTTAACAACTGGAATTGGTTAAGTGTGTACGAGTTCTTCTTCTGGTAGTATTGGCTGTCTGCAATGGAGCTATAATGAGAAAAATGATGTTTTAATATATGCAAAAGAGTCTCTAGGAGCAACAGGGGCATTACCATTACACCTAGAGACTCTGCTCTCTCTGCAACTGCTGTGCCCTCTGCACATTGATTGAGTGATGTTTTCACTGCCTGACCCTGTCAGTCAAAGTGCAGAGGGTGCAGCAGTTGCAGAGAAACCAGAGCCTCTAGGTGTAATGGCAACACCCACATTGATCCTAGGGCTCATTTGCATATATTAATACATAATTTTTCTCAGCAATACAGGCACATATGAACTTCAGACAGAGATAAATTACTTTAGCTGCCAAGTGCACATGTAACAGGTCAGTTACATGGGTACAAACCTGCTGACAGATGCCCTTTAGGGCTCATGAACACGAACGTATTTTCTTTCCGTGTCCATTCCGTTTTTTTGCGGACCATATGCGGAACCATTTATTTCAATGGGTCTGAAAAAAAGGAAGGTACTCCGTCTGCATTCCGTTTTCGTATGTCCGTATTTCTGTTCCGCAAAAAAATAGAACATGTCCTACTATTGTCCGCATTACGGACAAGGATAGTACTGTTCTATTAGGGGCCAGCTGTTCAGTTCCACAAAATACATAATGTTAATGTAAACATGTGACACAAGCTGTGAGGTCTTATAATATGCAAAATACGGAATGCACACAGACATCATCCGTATTTTTGGGGGATCCGTCTTTTGCGGACCGCAAAATACATACGGTCGGGGACATGAGCCCTTAAAGTGAGTTTTCTGGTCTAGACAACCTCCCTTCCTGTGTCCAAAAAGCATATGATGATAAAGCTGAAGAGCACTGTCCATTACGTCATTGCTGTATTGACATATTTATCTACTACAGCATCATGTAGATACACAGGTGCAGAGTGGTTTACCAGTCCAATTCATGCAGAAGACAATGCCACTTTATGCTGATTTCAGACAATTTCTGATTGGCCAATAGCATTGGCCATAGAAAGTGGACATAGATAGGATTTGTAGGGAAGGTAGTTCCTCATAATCATTTCCTCTGGTTAGGAATAGTACCCTAGTCCAACACTGCAGTGTGAATACATACTTTAGGAATTCCAGTCACTGCTATGTAAAAGCTTTCTGTTGAGGATTTTTGACTTAGAAAAATGACAAGAAAAGATGAAGAAACCTGCTCACACGCCACTTCTTTTTCATCTGTGTATGACTGCAAATATCAAAATTTGTTTTGAGAGGTAAAAACAATATGTACCTTTCTTTGGTCTTGAACAGTTTTAGGTTATGTAACAACTCGATACATTTACAGCTGATCCTGTGATGTAAATCTGCAAAAGATCAGTTTACAGGATTAACTATTAAAGGTAAATTAGGTATGTTTCCTAGGAGCTGGGTTCACCCAAAAGTGCCAGTTATACAAGAACCAATCACACCAAAAACTCATCCAGTTTCCTTTAATCAATGAAATGATGCCAGCCAGGTCTCAATATACAATTATAAACAAAATTAAATTGAAATAGAGAGGTGGTCGCAAGCCCTCAGTTTAAATCTTCAACTGCCACCAGCCATATCTTCTGTTAGAAGCTTTGTCAGTTAGGGGCCGTTCAGACAGCCATGGTATTGTGGATCCCCAATACCACGGATACCGACCAGCGTGTGTTCCGCAAATTGCGGAACACACAGCCGGGCACCACGTTCTAAATACCTATTCTTGTGCGCTATTGTGGTCAAGTATAGGACATGTTTTTTTTTCTTGCGGTCGTGTGAATGGGCCCTTACAGGGAAAGAGCTACAGCAGAAGGACACGCCTCCTGAGCTGCCAGCCTGAACAAAAACTAGCAGAACAATTGGAATAATGAATGAGAAGATCTCTGGATCCATGTGAGGTACAGGACTGGTTCTAACTTTATTAGAAAGAGATTCACATGCACTATATGATGTCTGGTTTTAATTTTTTTCATCAATCATATAGCATAACCCCTTTAAGAGATTGGCTGATTTTATGTATATATGCATCTCTTTATATGTTCTTTTTTGTATTTGTATGCATTTCACAGATTTAGCATTTGTGATATTGTAAATGCAAAGTGGTAAAGAGCGAGTAAAGCAGTATGGTCTACCATATCTTAAAGGGGTTATGCCATAATTGATGCAAAAAAATGAAAATCATACATCATATAGGACATGGTAATCTCTTTTTAACAAAGCTAGAACCAGCCGTCTACCTCACATGCATCCAGAGTTCTCCAAATCAATGCTCCAATGTTTTCAGGCTAACAGCTCAGGGGGCATGTTCTTTCTGCTCCAGCTCTCCCCTATCACATTTTAGGTGGCATGGCCTTTCTGCTGCAGTTTTCTCCCTGTAACTGCACAGATTCTAACTTTAGATATGGCTGGTGGCAGTTGAAGGAAGGAATTGAGCACTTGCGACAACCTCAGTAAGTAGACATGCACATTACTACGTAATGTACGTATGCACCATTATAATGAAGTAAAGACAATACATCAAGTGGAGCATTTTGTAAACAAAAGTAAATTACAAAAGTAACTCGTTTTTCATGCTGATTTATATTAAATTACATTTACAATGAATGAGGCCTCCAGCTGCCCAATTTTTGGCAAATATCTGGTTCAGATTGCAGCGCAAAGGTTATTTGCACTGCACTCTGCGACTTTTTCCCGCTCTAAAAAAGGCGGCATGGCATAGGTGTGGAAGGGGTCCAGCCGGCAGGCCTGAATCATTTTCATTTCTACAACTGCTTTAGGCATAGCAAATGGTCTAAATGTACGCCAGCAAGGTAGCTGGTGTATATTTAGACAGGTGGTGGATGCACAAAAGTTATGTAGATGCTGGCACCTCTACATAACTTAATTGCAGCCAGCGCTTACGCAAGGGTGTATTAAGACCGGTGTCTAAAACGCCAGTCTTAGTAATTGACCCCCATAGTTTATACTTGTGACCATAACATTCAATTTTGGTCTCACCAGTCAAAATGAATTTGCTCCAGAAGTTGAGGCTTTGCCAGGTATTGTTTGGTGTATTGCAATGAGTTGTTTTATGATGTTGGTACAGCAATGGATATTTTTGGGCAGCTTTACTATGCAGCCCATTTTCATTGATGAATCTCCATCACTTTGGTTCAGAAAAGTTTTGATTTCAGTAGAAGCTTTTTTTTTTGGGGGGGGGGGTTTCCTTTGCATCCCAGCTTATCTCTGAAATCTTTCTTGGTCTACCTAAAAGAGTCTTGTTTTTAACAGAACCCATCTTCCATTTCTTGATCAGAGTTTCCACATAACTAAATCACATTTTCAGATTGGTTATCTTTTTCAGTTTTTTTATTTGTCATTTATATTGCTGGACTATATTTGCTCACACATTTTTTGACAGTTTTTTGCAACTCATGCTTCAGTAACTAGCAAAATCAGTTCACATATTCAGTGGTCTAGATGCAATGCACAAGGAGTTCTCGGTAGTTAAGAAACTCATTAAATATTCATACACAGGCACTAAATACAATCAAAGCATAGGTTTTGAATACATACCTTTGATTGCTATCTCAACCTCTATCTGCCACCTTGAGTTTAGATTATCAACTTAGCCATTCAAGGTCATGCACATTTTTGATCGTGTGTAACTATAGTTATCATTATAATTGCTGAAGGATAGACAGTTATGTGATAAGACCATTATGCCTCAATTAACTAAGGGCTCGTTCACATCATCGTTAGGGATTCCGTTCAGGCTTTCCGTTATAACATCGTTATAACGGAAAGAAAGGGAATCCCTAGGACGGACATCAAAACGGACACCTTTAAGAGGCATTCCATTTTGATCCGTCATAATAGAAGCCTATAGGAAAGCATAACGGATCCGTCTGGATGCCGTTATGCTCGACGGAAACCAAAGTCCTGTCGACAGAACTTTGGTTTCCGTTGAGCATAACGGCATCCAGACGGATCCGTTATGCTTTCCCATAGGCTTCTATTATGACGGATCAAAACGGAATGCCTCTTAAAGGTGTCCGTTTTGATGTCCGTTCTAGGGATTCCGTTTCTTTCCATTATAACGATGTTATAACGGAAAGCCTGAACGGAATCCCTAACGGTGATGTGAATGCACCCTAATAGGGAAGGATTCATCAAGCCCTGGTCTCCAGAATTGTGGCTTCAAAAAGTCACAAAGTATGGCTTTTGTGCCTTTTTGGACTTATTTGTGCAATGTTTTATGTTTTACACCACTCACTCCAGTTATCAAAAGTGGGTTAGGATCTGGGCATGGTTATCTTTAATTAATTAAACTCCACTTTTATCAGTGAAAAAAGTCACATAAAGTAGCAATCTCAATCCAGCAAAGGCTGGCATAAAACAACTGCTAGAGTAGCATTTCTACACAGAACTGTTAGGTTTAAAGTGTGTTTTCAATAAAAAACATTTGCATAATTGCTGTGCTTCTTTGTAAAATCATACCTGTGCAGGAACAGTTATGTTTGGGCTTCTCTAATGTTGTTTTTCAGCCATATTATTCTCTGTTTGAGCTGCACAGCTAGATACATTTTACTCAGAAGCAAGGGGTGTCTCCCCTTCGTCAGCACTGTACTATTGTGAAATCCTTTCCCTTACTTCCCACTATGTTTGTTTACAGCTCTGGAGCTCACAGAACAGATAAGGAGAGATAAATCACACTTACAGAAAGGCAGAAGGTTCCAGTTATATTCAGAAGCTGTGTAGAAGCGTTTTTTTTTACAGACTCATGATCTCAGCTAGCTCTGTCACGTCCTCACTTCCTTGTCTGAATCTCTGTTACCAGGGACGGATTTTGCCTGACAACAGGCAGTGCACTGCAACTTAGGTGTAAGTGAGACCCCTAGTGGCCATGACTTTACAGCTTTTTTTTTCAGGTGGATGCAGGCACATTTTTTAAATGAAGTGATGTAGAAATTTTCTGTAAGTACAGTGACTCTTTAAAGATGTGGAAATTGAATAAACAACATGCACTGCTTGATAAATTTGGTGCAAAGGATGCCAACGCACAATAAAGCAACTGACTTCAAATATTACCCTCTTGATAAATTCTTCCATGATGTTTTCAGGATCTTACATATTTTCAAAAAATGGTACAAATCGTACAAATTCTGCCTGGGGTATATAAACGTCTGTAACTGTAATTGGAAAGTTAGATTTCATGTACCAAACATAAAATTACTGGCAGGGTGTATAACACTGAAGGTTGTTCCCAAGACTGCAGAACAAGACTTTACCTAAAGCATTTGCCTTTCCCAGGTACTAACTGTGTTGCTCTGTACTCAGATACATAGCAGGCCTGACAGTCGCAAGAATATTATGGAGCATGAACTGTTTGCATAGACACATAGCTATAGATTACCTGATTAAAGCAATGTTTTTCTTTTATAGATCTGAGTTTTCGGTCCTGAGTTATGATACTTTTTCCTAATGTGCTAGTTAGGCATTTGGTGCAATGGGGCCAGGGACGGACCGCCAATTAGTCTAGGGTAGGCGTTCGCCTCAGGCGCGCAGCCCTGGGCACAAGTGGTGATTCATCTATATCGCCATCCTCAGGACAGCGATACAGATGGATGTGCTGCGGGGCAGGACTTCCCTGTTCCTCTGATAAGCTACAGGCACTAGGCCTGCAGCCTATTATCGTTTCACCTGAGCTGTAAAACGTGGGACACAGGCCGGAAGAGGCCTGCATCGTGTCCCTGAAAGCTGCATGGAGGTAAATATAGGTGTTTATTTTTTTTATATGGCACACAATTCATGAGAGGAGTGCTATGAGGACATCTAGGGATACTTCTTACTGGCACATTATTGAGGAGCACTATGGGGGATCTACAGAGGGCACAAACAAAGGGTATTTTATATGGGGGCACTATGGGGAAGGGGAGAAGAATATTATGGGGGCATCTACTCAGGGAACAAAGAAGGAGTATTTATATGGGGGCACTGTGGGGAAGGGGGAGAGGAACACTGGGGGCATCTTGGGGCACTTCTTACTGGTACATTACTGGGGGCATCTATTGAGGGCACAAATAAAGTGGTAATTTTATATGGGGCACTATCGAGAAAGGGGGAAGGAACACTCTGGGGGCATCTAGGGGCACCTCTTACTGGTACAATTATTGAGGAGCCACTATGGGGGATCTACAGAGGACACAAACAAGGGGTATTTTATATGGGGGCACTATGGGGAAGGGGGAGAAGAATACTATGGGGGCATCTACTGGTGGCACTAAGAAGAGGTATTTTATACTGGTAAATTATAAGGGACACTGAGGGAATCTACTGCGGCAGTATATAGGGGCATTTTATACTGGTACATTATGGGGGGCACTATGAGGAAGGGGAAGGAGCACTATGGGAGCAATTACTGGGGGGAACTATATAGAGGCATTTTAAACTGGCACATTAAAAAGGGGTATTTTTTGCACTGGCACACATTATAAGGGGACATTTTTGTACTGGTGCTCATTTTAAGGGGGCATTTTTCTACTGTCACATTATAAGGAGAATTATTAATATGGGGGGGGGGCATTTTTGTGGGCATTATTACTACTGGGGGCTATGGGGAACATAATTACTAGTATGGGCATTATGGGAGAATTACTTCTGGGGCACAGTGGGGACATGTTGGGGGCCCTGTAGGAGCACTATTACTACCAAGTGTGCTCTAGCAGAGAATTATTACTATTGGTTGGAATTTGGGGAGCACTATTACTGTGAGGGCACTCTGGCACAGTATCAGCTTAGCACAATTATTTTTGTGGGACATTATGTTTACTCTATTGGTGTCAGGGACACTATTTGATGGGCGCAGTTATTTTAGGACTAATTATTGAAGGGCACTACCTGCATGGTACTAGTATTTATCTGTTTTTGTTACTAGGGTTTATCTGTTTCTGCAGTATAATATTGGGAGCACACAGCGGCACAGTATTGGGGATGGTAGGATGATTTGTCAAGAAGATGGGAGGATTATGGAAACTAACTGCAGAGATAAGAGATGTTGAAAAATCACCATGATGGTCTGGTCTGAATGGAGAAGAAGATAAACGAGAACATCTACATCAGAGGAGACATTACTGCATGTAAGAGTTATGGGGCGTTGTATTATCCTGTATGTTTTGTAGTGATCTACATAATGTTAGGAGGGAAGGGGTTAGGTTGAGAATTTGTATGGGGGGGAGGGGACTGTTGTTTCAATTTTCACCTCAGGCAGCAGAAAGGCTAGATAAACCCCTGAATGGGGCCTTCACTGTTGCTCTCATTGCACCCAAGCTCCACTCCTTTCTGTTGCCTGCCCTTCCCTTGCTGATTTGCCACTGCCTGGCCCTATCAATCAAAGCGCACAGGAAGGGGGTGGCCACAAAAAGAGCAGAGTTTGGGTGCAACAAGAGCAACTCTGGGGCATCCTTATTTTGGCAAACATATTATTTGCATATTAGGAAAAAGTATCGTAACTTGTGAGTGAATTCTCAGATTAACAAAAGAAAAACAGCACTTTAATCAGGTGAATCAGATGATCTATCTGTCTGCAAACAGTTACATAGAGAGACCACTGGTGACAGATTCTCTTTAACCCTAACACCCTAAATTTAGCAAGACAGGCAATTTAAAAGTGAAGCTCCACAAAAGATTTACGTCCTTTTAGTAGAGACATTGAGCCATGGGAAGGATTATGAAGTGCATCAGAAGCCCAAGCTCAAAACAACAACATACATCACCAATAGTAGAATGGACGTAAATACACAATGGTGCCATACAAATAGCAAATGCATCAATTAAGCATCATAAATTTGGAGTTAAATGTGTAGCATAATCAAGCCAAGCATTGATTTGGCAGTGTAGAAAGAGGAGGTCAGTCCCATTCCCTGAAGTTGGGTTGGGACGAAGAAGACTGCCATTGCATAGCAGTGTTAGGGAAATATATCTTAGTAGGTCTGTGGAGGTTTAGCAGGTGTTGATTCTTTGTGCCCACCCACTATGTAGAACCTGTGTACATACACATTAAAAATGTACTGTTATTATTGTCGGAGCTGGTGAAGGTGTAGGACCTTCATGGTAGAAAAGAGGCTGTATGATGAGTTATAGCTAATTCTGCACAGTACACGAATGTATGTTCTTGCATTTCATAATAATAAATTTTAGTATGGGGTATGTTCTTGTAAGTCGCAGTGCATTTAATCACATTCCGTATTTTTAGCTTTATAAGACTCACTTTTTTCCCCAAAAGTGGGGGGGAAATGGCAGTGTGTCTTACAAAATGAATACTAGTGAGCGCTTCCATTATGTTGTATGCTTTAGGTGCCGGGAGTGGGGAATGAAGTGCACTGAGGGCTTCCAGTACTCACCCTCCCTGGTCTTCCTTCCTGGGGCCGTTGCTGCACTGTCCTGACCCTGTACAGCGTCATGCCATAGTGCACACACTATGACCTGACGCTGCATGCAGTCAGGTGACAGTGCAGTGCGGGCTGGAGAAGACATTGGAGTGCTGTCAGAGATGGAAAGGAGCCGTGGAGCAGGAGAGGTAAGAGGAGTTTTTTTATTTTATTCTGATCTGAGGTCTGATGGTCTGGCGAGGAACTCTGAGGGGTCTGACAATGAGGGCTGATCTGATGTCTGATGGGGGTCTCACATTGAGGGCTGATCTGAGGTCTGATGGGGGTCTCACATTGAGGGCTGATCTGAGGTCTGATGGGGGTCTCACATTGAGGGTTGATCTGAGGTCTGATGTGGTCTCACATTGAGGGCTGATCTGAGGTCTGATGGGGGTCTCACATTGAGGGCTGATCTGAGGTCAGGGTAAAATATGGCTTGGTGGTTAAATGGGTATTCTGGATGTATCAAGTTATCCCCTATCCTACTGGTGTGATCCACACTGATGTAAAACATGAGGATCCTGTATACTGCAGGGCCTCCCAAAATGAAAAGAGTACAGGTCAAGTACGCTTACTGATGCCCCATTCATCTCTTTGTGAGTTCTGTAGTTAGCCAAGTGCTATCTAAAGTAAGGGTTCCTGATTCTCATGATCGTTAGGGGTCTCAAAGGTAGGACCCACACTGATCTAATAGTTAGCAGTAGGGTATAACTTGCTACAATTGGAATACTCCTTTAATATGACATCATTATTATGCTGCCATATGAAGTATGCTAACTGAATCATGCCTCAAGATACTTTATAACAGAAGCATCTGGGCCCAAGACAAAATCTGTATCAGGAACTTACACCGATTATTTATGACACTGGTCTTGTCTCATGTGGCAGAGGGTTTGTAGGAAGTTCAACTGGATACTGTCTATATACCAGTCTAATCTTCACCGTAACCACAATCTCAATATCCACATCCGTGTAGGGAAAAGTAATAAGATCCAATGGAAAAACAAGCTCATGACCAGAAGCATTTATCTGGATTACACAGATACAAGACAAAAACAATCAGTGTCCCCGCTCAAAGCTACTTCTACTTAGAGAATTTCTTCATTAAGCTACTTATTCAAATTATGGCTCATCGTTCAGAGGAGCCAACACTTGTTTTCTCTTTTGCCATAATCTTTTGTAAGCAATAACAGAAGCAGCTATAAAGGGTCACTTCCATCATAAACTTAATATTTATAGAAAAAATTTTTGTAGAATTTTTGGCTGTTTTGCATTTTCATTTTGGCAGTGCTATGTAATTGAAAAATAATGAGCTTCTGTAGCAGTTAGCACAACGGATACAATCTCCTATATACAGTAGATAGCAGCAGTAAACTGACAATGGACTGTCTATGTGAGGAAGATGTTATCTGCAAGGTAATATTTATGATAATAGTAGGTGTAGAATTGGGAAAATAGTATGACAACTTTCAGAGCATTGCACTTATCAGTGTAATGTGTGATGTTCTAATAAAGTCACTACAGGGAGGACCTCTATAGTGGTAGTGATGGTCTGAGTAAGAAAGTTAAGCAAGGCTATTTGTCATGTCAATAATCCAAACAAAGAGGAATTTCAAAAGCGAGGACAGGAAGTAAAATACATGGAGTGACCAGAGAAAATAATATCCAGAAAACCATCTGCCGTTAAAAATAAAATACTTAAAATAATCACATATATGCTGCTAATATGTGATAAAAAAATTGATGGAATTGTCCCTTTAACAAAAGGATCATTTTATATATTTGTTTCTTTTGCAGAAATATCCAAGCTGAGCTGTGCTTAACATGACAGCTTGGTTTGACATGTCACTGCACCATTCTTTAGGTTGAAAAGTTGATGTGCTCAGAAGTGTTCATACACTGACACCATGAGAATGGATCTGCTCCAGCAGCTTTATGAGAATTACAGTGACTAGATGTCTGCTGTGTCTCCTTTCTGCGAAATACAATATATGTGGCATACGAGAGACTTGCGTAATCCTTTCACTGCCAGGGCTTTCAGGACAATTTTCACACTTATAACTTATACAAATAAAACCTGATCCCTGGCATATTGTGAAAATGCCACCAAGCCCTATACGCTCATGTCTGCCTAAATGCAATTTTGCATAACTGTAAAAAAACTGAAGTCAAGATTTGCATACATATTTATGCTTGACCCAGGTCTGATATGTACCTCCTAAACATAAAAGGGGTTGTCCAATACTTTTATATTGATGGTCTATCCTCAGGCCCAAGTGTATAATTACAAAAAAGATTACTATTAAAACTTAACCTGTAATGAAAAAAAAATACACTTAAAAGCAAGATCTGTGTGAGGCAAGTCAGGTATAAAGAATAATCCAAAAAGGGAAGGAGGGAGACAGGATCAGGGAAAGCAAAATAAGAAATAAAGATAAGGGCTCATGCACATGACCGTATGTATTTTGCGGTCTGCAAAACACAGATCAGCAAAAAAAATGACATCCATGTGATGTCCACGTTGCATACGTTTTTTTTCGTGGATCCATTGTAACAATGCTTGTCCTTGTCCGCAAAATGGACACGGATAGGATATGTTCTGTTTTTGGGAGGAAATGACATGCAGACATACGGACACGGAATGCACATGGAGTCATTTACTTCAGTCATTTGTCCCATTGAAATGGATGGTTCCGCATATGGACCTGTAAAAACTGAACGGAAATGGAAGAAAAATAAGCATAAGCCCTAAAGGGAACTTTCCCTATTAGTGTCCTATTTCTAATCCCTACCTAAATGGGGCAACCACTCCAATAAGGGACATCCTATGTGTGAACCTAGGACTAATGTACCTTACTGTGCATTGTGTAGATTAAGAGGAATATACTGCACCTGTTGGAAAATTGACAAGAAGAAAACTTTGAGGTGGCAAGAGGCCATATCTGTACCAAAATCAGCCAATTCAAATAAACAACAATAATAGATGTTAAAACTGAGGGATAACTCTCAACCTCTGACTCGTTTTCCAGTGATGAGATACCACAGTTCATCAGAGAGGAGCATCACACATAAAAAATGCCTAAATGGAGAACCACATGGAGCAAAACCAGTTACGAAAGCAAACACAAGCACAATATGACCATAAACATGTATAGTACCAATGTACAGATGTTAAACAGCATGAAAAGAATATTTGTGTGTCCTATTCCTGATACATGAGGAATGATAAGATGAACACAGAGCTTGATGCAGGAGACAACAATATTGTGGCTCAGGGTTAGCATTATTACCTTGCAGCGATACCCACCTACACTACCAACCATTTGAAGTGCCAGAGCACTGCCCCATAGAATATTGCATCCCAGACATACCTGTGTGCACTTTGTGTCTGTATTACATGTCCAGAAAAAGCACTTTTATTCTGCAAAAAAATAGCTTCTAAGTGCCTGACTCTGCTGCAAGAGCCCAAAGCAAACCAGACTGAAGAGGGGAGGGCTGCTTTAGCTGCTCATATCTTGGGATTGGTAGCAGATAGAAAAATGACCTTTCTAACCTTCTATGAAAGCTGACATTCCAAGCTTTAAAATCATACCAAAATCATAGCATTATATCCAGTATACCAGAAGATATAGCTGTTATAAATCCAGTCGGGAGAGAAAGCTGTTTTTAGTTTCACTTTCAGCCGGGCACTTGGGAGCTGTTTTCCAGCAGAATAAAAGTGCTGAACATGGAATACAGACACAGATTGCGCACAGGTATGTCTGGGATATGTATGCAATCTTATGTGGGGCAGCGCTGTTAGCTATATAGGTGAAAATGAGGTGACAGACTCCCTTTAACCCTTTCACGACCGGAGGTTTTTTCGGTTCTGCATTTTCGTTTTGCGCTCCCTGCCTTCAAACAGCCATAACTGTTTTATTTTTCTGTTCACATAGCTGTATGAGGGCTTGTTTTTTGCGGGACAAGTTGTACTTTCCAACGCCACCATTTAATATTACATATGGTGTAGTGGGAAGCGGGAAAAAAATTCCAAATGGGGTGAAATTGCAAGAAAACCGCTATTCCGCTACAGTTCTACGGGTTTCTTATTTACAGCGTTCGATGTGCATTAAAACTGACCGGTTACTTTCATTCTAATGGTCAGTACGAATCCGGCAATACCTAATATGTATAGTTTTTCCTGCGTTTAGATGGTGATAAAATAATTAGAAAGTTGCCCTTTTTTTTTTTTTTTCCTTGTCATATCTTGACCCCTATAACTTTTTGGTATTTATGTGGATGGGGGCTCATTTTTTGCGGGGCGGTCTGAAGTTTTTATTGATACCATTCTGTGGTGTGTATGACTTTTTGATCACTTTTTATTTAATTTTTTTTTAGAAAAAAAAGCGACAAAAAAATGCGAATCGCCATTTGGACGTTTTTTTCCGCCACACAATTCGCCGTATTGAATTTTTTTTATATATTTTAAAAGTACGGGCGTTTTCGGTCACGGTGATACCCATGATGTCTATAGTTATTGTTATTTAGGTATTTATTTTTTACTTATACGGAAAGGGGGGTGATTTGAACTTTTATATCTTTTTTATTTTTTATATATTTTTTAACATTTTTTTTAAATTTTTCTGTGATTATTTTAAAGCTCAAACATCATCTGATCTATTGTGTTTAGTTTTTTTTCTTTATGAGCAATCATGGATTTACTAGATGCAGTTAAATCCATGAATTGCTCATTTCTTATCCTGGCCTGCCATCTAGTGGCCAGAATAAGAATTGCAGTTTGAAAACTGTAATCCTCACCAGCGAGGATTACAGTTTTCATATGGTGTACAGACACCCCGATTGGCCAATCGGGGCGTCTGTACACCACCCGGAAGCGTGGCTTCCGGGTTCAGATGCATCCTGATGCCGTGATCACGTGTGATCACGGCATCAGTAAGGCCCCTGGAAGTCGCCGCCGATGGAGGTGAGAAGCGGCAAGTCTCTGCTGTTAGAAACAGCAGAGACTTGCCGTCCATGACGCCCGCCGCACCCGCGAGCGGGCGTCATGTCCCCGCACCGCCCGCGCGCCGTACATGTACGGCGGCGGTTGGGAAGGGGTTAAAGCGGTTGTCCCACAAAAAATATTGTTTTCAAACCAGCACCTGGATCTGAATACTTTTGTAATTGAATATAATTGAAAATGTTGCATAGCCACTGAGTTATTCAATGAAATGTATCTGTATAGCGCCACCTGCTGTTTGTTTTTTCTTTTTTCTTTGACCTGCTCACTGAGAAGGCCACACATGCTCAGTTTCATCCTTCAACTGCCTCCTGAGCTGTGATAGGGAAAGCATGGACACGCCCCCTTAGCTGCAGCAGAAAAGTCACTCCCCCTCAGCTGTCAGCTTGATATAAGTCTAGCAGAGCAATGAATGGGGAGATCTCTGGATCCATGTGAGGTACAGGGCTGGTTCTAGCTTTGTTAGAAAGAGAATGTCATTTACTATATAATGTCTGATTATTAAGCAAGTAGAAACCATCTCACATTTACAGTGTGGAAGCACCATATGCAGCTAACCTCAGGGGAGGCCGAGAGGATGAGAGTTGTTGTACTCACTGTCACAGTCCTTGCTATGTCTCTCCCTGGGCCATGCAAAGATGAGAAGGGCACAGCTCTCTTCCATTCGAAGCACTCCCCAAATGAGGCCGGTTTATTGGAACAAGTACCACTGAACTTCTCTTTTCAAGTACCACTGAACTTCTCTGTTCAATAGATGGTTTATCCAGGCACTGTTCACATGAAATGCAGTCTTTACAGTTGGCATTTGCACTTCCCAAGGTTGTGTATACAGGCTAGCCTTTCTCTCTTTAATCAGGCTGTACAATATTTCTTTTTCTAAAGGGTGCTATCTCCATGCCTATAAACAGCAGCTATGGAAACTCCCACACTCTCCATATACAGCCTATTTATTTTACTAATATGCAGATTAGGTGTTTGGTGTACAGAGGGCGTCATAGTTGCTCTCGTTGCAGCCAAACCTCACCCATTTCCATGGACAGCCCGTGCCTTGATGCTTTGCCACTGCCTTGTCCTGTCAATCAAGGCAATGAAGGAGGGTCTGGCCACAGAAAGGGGCAGAGCTTGGGTGCAACAAGAGCAATGGTGACACCCTCACTGCACCAAACACCCAATTTACATACTACATAAAAGTATCATTACTCAGGAACAGAGCCTCGGATCAACAAAGGAAAATCAGCATTTTGATCATTGTCTATGCAAACAGTTGGATAGGGAGGTCTATGGTGACAGATTCCCTTTAAATTTCATTATGTGTAGCATAATCAAGAGAATTTTAAAAAATCTTAACTTTAACAAAATGGACCATTAACATGTTATTTACATAGGCTTCTATGGAATATAAAAATATAGCCACATCCTCTCTGTTTAATCCATTTATAAGAGATCATTCATCATTTTTCTTCTGAAAATACAGAAAAAAACTAAACATTTTTAGAGAGAGAAAGGGAATTAGGATTTTGCTTTCTTCGACCAACCCCAGTGCTATTTCTATGAAAGCCAGTAATGAACCAATGTTAGCGATGACTTTGATGAATAACCATGAATGCCCTGTGTGAACCTGGTGTCATATACAATTTGTTTCATCATTTCTAGAGCATCCAACAAAAATTAAACGCTCTGACCATATATCACAGTTTCCCGGGCAGTTGAAAACATTAAAGCCGGATTTAACAATGATAGATAAAAACCTAAGGAAATGCATTTTGTGTGAAAAAAAAATCTATTAGCGCAAAAGCTTTCCAGTGCTGTATATATTTTAAATCATCAAGGTAGTTGTGTACTTGCATGTTAAATGCAGATGTCACTGATAATACTAGGATTTTTTTCTATAATAACCTTTTATTTCAGTTGAGCAGATTGGGCCTCCTGTTCTCCTAACATAAGGTAAAGTATAGAAAGCAGATTTCTATTCATCGAGTTCATGGTATGATGAGTTTTTAAGGGGGTTTCAAGAGTGATATTACTACAGCTTAATTACTGCATCATGAAAAATTCTCCAAATTCGAACCTAATTTGCGTTTCAGTCCCTCGCCATTTTCAAAATCTCTATTTTCTATCTGTAAGAGAAAACAAACCTTGAGTCTAAAAGATACAGCACAGTCCAAACATTCATACCCCTTAACACAGACACGTAGCTAGCAGAGATGCAGGGTAGGGTTGGTGGCTCCGGGCCTACTTACATAGTGATGCCCACCAGGGGCGAACACCACTCTCAACTGCATCAGCATCTGTTGTTAAAGCCTGTGATAGAGCAGAGAGCCATAACCCTCCAGCTTCCCACCCAACTCCTTGTAAGTTCCAGGACTATAGGACCGTAGACCACTTGCAGAACGTCAAGGTCCCCTACCTCACCCCCTCCAGAAACCCCTCAGCTGTTATCTTATCTGGTGACATTAACTCCTATTATTTGTGTATTGCTTACTATATTGTTAGAACTTTTATGGGGTCATTTATCAAACTGAAGTAAAGCAGAACTGGCTTAGTTGCCCATAGCAACCAATCAGATTCTACCTTTCATTTTTGACAGCTCCTTTGGAAAATGAACGGTGGAATCTGATTGGTTGCTATGGGCAACCAAGCCAGTTCTACTTTGCATCAGTTTGATATATCTCATCGTAGTCTTTATTTATTAGTGTTTGTTTATTACATTGATCTGTGCACTTTGAGGGGAGAAATAAATTTGATGTGAGGGGTGCAGGGAAGGGTACCTGTTCTAGTCCTTCCTGGTTTACATTGTTTCTATATATCTATATATTTTAAATACATTTTAAATGTTGTTAACTTAGGGGATGTATAGTTCACTTTATATTTGGTGCACTCGCTTTCTTTTCTTGACATATTGTAAGTTCTTTGTATTAAAGTATGGTAGGTTGAGCACCCCCCCCTATTTTTGACGTAACTGTTTTTTTGCTTTGCGTATTTGTACAATGAGCACCATCATGTAAAAATTTAAAGGGTTTCTATCATCAGAATTAACCCCTTTACACTGGCTGACATTGGCTGGATTTCAAGACTGATTAATGTTTTTTGTTAGTATGGCAACTGCTGCTAAGGGCTTGTTCACATCACCGTTATGGATTCCATCATTGTTTTCCATTATAACATGAAAATAATGGAATCCATAAGACAGAAGTCCAAACGGAAGTCTTTAAAAGGCATTCCGTTTTGATCCGTTATAATAGGAGTCTATGGACAATCATATATATATATGACGGAAAGTAAAATGGAATGCCTTTAAAAGGCTTCCGTTTGCATTCCGTTATAATACAAGTCTATGGGCAGCATAACGGATCCGTTATGCTGCCCATAGACTTGTATTATGAAGGATCGAAACGAATGTCTCTTAAAGGTTTCCGTTTTGACTTTTGTCTTATGGATTCCGTTATTTTCCATTATAACCATGTTATAACAGAAAACAATAACGGAATCCATAACGGTGATGTGAACCCGGCCTAATGATTACTCCATTCTGTATCAGCAACGGATGGTTGTGAACGGCACAGTGCGATAGAAACAATACTTGTTATTTAATGTACTAAAATAGACATAATATCAAGAGAGATGACATGGGTTACATGGTGATGTTTGTTATATAATGTTGCATAAAGTGGCAGTCCAAAGAGTCTGAATCTGACTCATTAGAATTTCAATTCACACCTAATTGCCTAAACCGGGATACGTAACAACTGAATATCTTAGAGGTATTCAGACTACACTGAAACACCCCTGATAGAAAAATACTTCTACACGAAGAAGCCTGAAAGAATCCCTGAAGAAGCCTTAAGATGAAACGGCATTGGGAAGAGGGCACCACGATTCTGGTCGGTAATCCACATATCTTTGTTCTTTGCCTTTGAATGTTACTTTACTTCTAACATTATGTTAAAGCTATTCAATTGGGCTCCTATGTTGGAGCTCCTGATATGATTAATGCTTGTGTTGGGCTCAATTTTAACTGTTTTGAGTTATGATTAGAGATGAGCTAATCGAATCCCACGAAGTGGAATTCGATCCGGATTTCAGGATAAATTCGATTCGCCTAGAAGCCCAATTTCCTTGTGCTTCGTGTCGGCGAATCGATTTATCCTGAAATAGTGTAAAAAACAAAAAAATCCATATTTAGCTCCTCCATCGGGCGAAATCCCGCACGTAGTGACGTATGGCGTCACCACGTCGGCCGGTGTGATGACGTAATCTCGCATCGTGCGAGATTTCGCTCCAGATCTTCAAGCAAGATGGCGGCGGCTGGCCCGTCGCGAGCAAATGCAGGAGGTAAGTTTGACTTAATGTATTTTTTAATGTTTATTTTACACTCAGACGCCGCGATCATGTATGATTGCGACATCTGAGGGGTACAATGACGAGGGCGGCGCTATCGCAGCTCCCTGTGATTGCACCCACTACTTACAAATAAAATGCGCTTCGTGGCGAAGTAATTCGTCAGCAAATTTTTTTGTAAAATTCGGCGAATCAGCTGAATCGAATTTTCAAGAAATTCGCTCATCCCTAGTTATGATATATGGATTTGATATGACTGATATTGCGGTGCCCTCTATGTCCTCTCTTGGAACATCGATTGCTGCTATTTGATAACTATGTATTTATCTATGTTTTTATCATTTGTTTAATAAAGTTTATTTGCTAATAATTTGTGTCGAAGTATTTTTCTATCAGGGGTGTTCCATTAGAATTTCAGTTGCAACATTATTTCATGTGATTTGGAATGGATAGAATACTGTAAAAAATCCTAATAAATTAATGTATGTTGTGAAAAGGTGCTAATTACACAAAAGTAATTGTACAAAGTTTTATGAATACAGAGAGTCTATTACACTACTAGTATACAACATAAGTTGCCCGGCCGTTCCCATATTGCGGCCTGCAAACAGCAGGTCCACAATATACAGGCACCAACCTTGTGCGCATCATATTACGGATGCAGACCCATTCACTTGAATGGGTCCTCAATCCGGGAGATACAGTGCGATGCAGAACGGAGGCATTAATCGCGAGCCGATGTTAGAACTGCGGAGTGCTTCCGTGGATTTTCTGTACGAGTCTCTGCGCTACAAAAAAGTAGTGCATGCACTACTTTTTTGCAGCGCAGATCATCAAATGCGGATGGCATATCCCATTCAGGTAAATGGGTCTACGTCCACAGATGACGGCCACACAGTGGGTGCCCGTGCATTGCAGCACGGACAAGTCCAGTACACGGTTGTGTGCATGAGGCCTAAAAGGATTTTCACATAAGTTCTAATTATAGAAGCTCATTGAGGTCATTTATCAAACTGGTGTAAAGTAGAACTGGCTTAGTTGTCCATAGCAACCAATCAGATTCCACCTTTCATTTTCCAAAGGAGCTGTCCAAAATGAAAGGTGAAATCTGATTGGTTGCATTGGGCAACTAAGCCAGTTCTACTTTACACCAGTTTGATAAATGGCCCCACTAGTACCTACCTAGACAGAATGTATACACTGGAAGTTTGGTAAGTGTAGGTTTTTTAGTCGTAATTTGCATACAGAAAACTTAAGACCTGTTCTACTCTGATTCTTTGGTGTTCTCCTTGAGGTGTCTGATGTGCAACTTCAGGATGTATTGCTGTCAAAGTCAAAAATCTGATCTTAGGTAGTTGTTAATACGTGGAAGCTGTACATTTTCAACAGACTAGCACTTACCGAAGCCCTGACAATTTGATATACCTTGATAGTCTTGTAAAGCAGGAATAAAGTTAATTATAAACTGTTAATGCATGATGTTAATCCCTCAGCCACTTTGATTAAGAGCAAGTCTGAAGATGAGGACTGTGATGAAGATGAGGATGATGATAATAATAGAATTGGACCACTTATCTAGACACCTTTGATCTTCAACTGCAAGGGAAGAGAAGAAAAAAATGACATGAACATAACCACTCTTAATAGAGTAAGTGATTACACAAGTGTTGAGCCTGCATGTACCATTAGATGAATCTTACAGGCCAAGCTTATTTTAAAGGTATATATTGTTACGTGCCTTTTATGATGTTGTATGGTGTTATAGATAGGTTTGAATTAAAGATGAGTGAATCAATTCGTAATGAACCATGTTCATTACAAATTTCACAGAAATTTGTCCTCCAAACAAACCTGATGCTTTTCAAGTTTGCTTTGTATGAATCCAGTTAAAAAAGCATGCAGCTCTATTTTAATGCCCATGTTGAAGGGCAAAACCATGAGGGAGGAAAAAGAAGGATACTCATATGATCCTGTGAGGGGGGGGGGGGAGCTTGCCCTGATTGGCTGTCAGGTTGACAGGCATCCTGAATCAGCCAATCAGTGGAGATTGAGCGGAATGTCATTCTGTGTTGAGCTGTTAATTATGGTGGAATGGTCTATGCAGTGTCTGACAGAAAATGATTTAACAGTATACAAAAACAGCTTCTCTTCTAGTGCAAAAGGCGCAGTGTAGGGAAAAAATAGAAAGAAATACTTTGATCAGGGAAAGAAGTTTGAGAGAATGAAGGGCTGGGACACAGTGCTTAATAATACAGCTGCTGCAGAACCTCATTCTTGCTGTTCTACGTTACAAAACCAGTCACCTGCTAGAAAAACAGAAATATTTTATTTCTCATTTGAACAGAGAGACAGCTGCTTTTCCCCCCAAAACCTAAAGTTTCTACATATTATTATTGCAAGCAGAGCATCTTAATAGCATTCTGCTCCTGAGCAATTGCACTTTTTTTAGTGCATTATATCTGTGCGGTGTTATTAAAAGTGTTGTATTACAGCAAAAGCACTTTACGGTAATAACACCATTTTTAGACCAGTGAAATTAAATGCAAATTACACCAAAGACACAAATATTACCTTTCTTGCACTATTATATTGTTGGTATGGGGAGGAGAATAATTGCATTACAATTTTGTAATGTGTTTTACAGTAGAGAAAGGTCTTTTCTGAAACTGTATTTTTGAATACAAATAACACAGTGGGCAGAAATCTTGCCAGTGCAAATTTAGCAATATTCCTAAAGTAAATTGTCAGTAGCAGCAAGTGTGTTTATAGAAGGGGAAGGACATTTAGTTGTGCCTGTGTGTTAAAGTTACAGACAACATGCTTGTAATTTTACTATAACCGTTCCATAATTTGTGTTTCTGTGTACCAAACCCGGGACTTTTCATTAAGAAAAATCATGAGTTTACATTAGGCCTCATAATAAAATGTCTTTAATATGGAAAGTTTCAAAACAAAGACCCAGGCCTTTCCTCCAAGAGCCAGAATGTGGGTAGCAGCAACACCAGCTATTCAGCCACAAGAAGTAGTAGTAGTAGTAATAATAGAGGTATTAGTAGTAGGCCACAATTCTCCTTGCCTTTGGAAAGGTGCAACATTATCATTGAGGAGAAAGAGTATGAGATTGTGGATTGGGTGACTCACTCCACTCCTCTTAGTCAAAGCAGGATGACATGTAAGGTCACTTCTGAGTCTGACACAGTGCCTTGGAGCCAGGGTTCACAGCATTCATCCTGCTTCTCCTCCTTGGAACCCTGAGAACCCTTTCAGTGGAGTCCTCTCTGTCTTTATTGCTCCCTCCTAGTGGGTACTGTCTTTTTTACTAAGAAGTAAAAAAAAAAACCATCATGCACTCTGGTAGATAGTCAAGAGAGTCTCCCAGTTGATGACTTGTGTGAGAATAGTAAATGTTTGGACTGGCATAAGGAGGAGGAAGTTCAGGTGGGGGACCCCATCCATAGCTGTCTTGGTGGTAGTGCTGATGGCACTTGTTGGTGGTGGTATGGGCAGTGGTAGCTACAGTGGCACACTGGTCAAATATAGAGCAGGGAATCAGGAGGTGAGGAAGGAGCCCACCATTATATATCACAGTCTGATAAAAGTGGCGGGGAGGGTGAGTACTTTGACAATGATTATATGTTGAACAGGACTTGGGAGCCGATATGGAGGGGGGGGGTGAGCAGGAGGAGACATCAGAGGAAAGAGTGGTGTCCGTGAGCCAGATCTGCTCCTAATGTGGTCAGCTTGGGAACTGGTCATGCCTTTGATACTATCAGTGTAGGCTCAAAACATCCTAGACCTAGGCGAAGCTCGGCTGCCTGCACCTCTGTGTGAGCAACTCCCATATGATGTTTTTTTCCACAAGGCGAGCACACAAAACTACAGCTGCATGCAAGATCTGCAGGATACAAATAAGCTGTGTGTTCAAACACAAACATAGATACTAGAGCTGAATTGCAGCACACTAGGCACCATCCTGGATCCTGTGGGAAACTAGAACTGTCCAGCATTCTCATTTCAAACAAGTCTGTCTTCATTCTCCTGGTCTTCTTTGTGGCAGCCAGCCAACATCCATCGTGAGACATCCATAACAGAATTTTTGGCTATGAGAAAACTATTGTCGACCAGCAATTAGATTATGTGCCAAGTTGATGGCAGTTTAGTTACTACCATTGTAGTAGTAGTTGTAGTAAATGTGGCACAGTTCCGCGCCGTCACCTGAGCTCTTAGCCCGGAAAGCAAGGGTTCCGCTGCTATATGGAAAATTTAACTCTCATTGGTACGCAAATATAGTGCACTTCCAGACCTTTGCCTAAATTTTATTTTTCTGGGGTGGCCCAGATGGTGGGCTGGGAGCAATTGCAGAGGATCCAGCACAGTTGAATAAAATTCAAGAGCCTTTATTAGAAAAATCCAGGTACACGAATGGACATACGACACTCCATTTAGCTGTATTGACGCGTTTCAGATGATATCACACCCTTAGTCATAACTAAGGGGCTGGGACTCTTGTCAGTCTGAAAATGTGGTACAATTTTGCACCTTAACCTAAATTTAATTTTTCTGGGCTCTACCCTAAGTGGTGTGGTGGGACTCTTGGAATGTATGTAGCATATGGGCATGCATTCTGACCCTGTTAAGGCACAATTTTTGGATGCTTGGCCCCCAACAAGCTGCTGTTTTTTCCCACTATCATTTTGGAGTATGAAAAAGCATAACACATGCAACGGTTTGTTAACGCCGTCAACCATGTTTTTACCCATAGTGTCACTCTGACCTTATTTGCTATTGCTGTTATTGCGTTCAAGCTTAGAGAGAGGGGAGAGAAAAAGCAAAAATTCATTAAAAAATTAACAAAAAAGGGATAACATCTTTTCCTAAAATTTGGAAGTCCTAGGAGACTAGAGGGTGTTATCAACCAATTTTAGGTTAACTGGAGCAACTTTGGTTTGGGTAGAAAAATGTTAGAAAATTTGGTGAACCTGAAACAAGCCGAATATCAAAAGGTTCATTCATCTCTAGTTTGAATATTTCTAGATAAGTCAAATCTATGCAGGTAAAGTCATCACAGAAAAGGGTTACTGGGCTGAGTGTTGTCTAACTTTCTTATCTGGCTTGAGCATTTTCTTCTGTACTTTAATACAAAGCAAAGTTTCAGAAGTTTGAAATACCTACAGTAGAATTTACATCCATTATGTATGTATGTTCCCGGGCTGAAAAAAAGAACTTTTAATGCTAGCTGACACTTTGACGTTAAGTGAAAAATGGCTATCCAGTGCTAAAACCTAATATGTGTATTATCAATGTTTTTTAGATTTATGCTCCCAATTTCTAGAAACATTTTATGCTCTTGCTGCCATCTTTTCACAACATCTGTTCCCTTTCTCACCACTTTTCCTTCAGTCTTGATGAACAACTAAACAGGTATTACAAATTGTTTTGAGTTCCATTTTATGATTTAATGGACAATGACAGATAAGTATAATCAACATAGCATCATTACCACTGGCCGATTTTATTTTATCCTTAGAGGCAGGCAGCTTTGAGACTATAAGTAATTGATAATACGTATTACTATAGACAAAGGGGTTGTATGAAAATAGAAAAAAAACTTTATATCCAAAAGCAGTCCCATTTGTCCATGGGCTGTGTCTGGTATTGCAGACCATAGCTGACATACAAGTTCATCACGGTATATGGGAAGTGAAAGGGGTACTGTCACTCCCCAGGGTTAGGCTCCATAGCGATAAAAGGGAGTGAGTTGTACTTGGTGGAGAATAATCAGAGTCCAGACTTTATAAAGTTCAATAGCTTTACTTGAATAAACTTGCATCCAGGCAATAATTGATCTTTCTCTTGGCTCTAGCAGGTTATGGGGTAAACTGGCATGCAAACCTGGATACCTTGCTTTCTCTTTCTCTGCTGTGCTAAACTCTGGATTCGGTCTGGTATCTGGACTTTCTGACAGTTCTGCAACCTTTTAATGGGGTGCCTTTGGCTGTTGACCCCTTCATAATTTTTTATAAACTTTAAGAAGTCATGGTGCTCTATGAGCTGCTTTCCTTGGGAGACTCCTGCTGCAGGAGGGGTGGCCATTCCCCTCAGTGCACCATGACTTGACTCTGTCTGTGCATATTGGCTTGGCTATTCTGAATATCCTCCAACCTCTTATTTTGCACCATATTGTTCTGGTTTTGAGCTATATCTGTACGATCCATCCTTGTGTGGTTGAGTCTCTGTGTCTGTCCGACTAGCACTTAGCAATACAGGGAACATCGACCAGTTGCGGATGTATTCCAACTCTAGGCTAGACTGACTTTAACTTCTCGAACCTCCAACCCCCCCCCCCAAGTAGGAAACAGGACTAGCCCACTTCTGTGCAAATGGGGTAGAATGGAGAATGGAATGGTAAGTTCCCTTTGCCACCTGCTGGTGAACTATTCACATTACATGTAATAACAATACATAAGTTACATAGCAATGTTATTAAGGAACAATATCAAAGGACCTGGAATTAAATACACAGATGAGATTATTTGTTAGCCATTAGAGTCAGTAGCAGGGTGTAGGAATAGTTGTGCCTGCTCTGGGTTACTACACAATCTCCAACTAAAAAAGGGAAGGAGACTCATTTATCATTTTCTACGCCTGTTTTAGGTGTAGAAAATGGTCTAAATGTATGACAGCTACTTTTCACAAAGCAGACCAATATGACCAGTTAACGGTTAATAACCAGGGAAATGGTCTAAATAAGCCACTTTGGCCAGTATTTATCCCTTAATCATTGAGGCATTGATTCCGCTTATCGTTTCAGCCACATGATCAGTTGCTTTAATGTAACATATAAGATAACTCAGACTATAGACTTTTAAGGTTTCCATCTGGTGATAAGTTTCTAGCTTTACAAAATAACAGTCAGAAGAAAATACAATTTGCTTGTTCACAGCAGCCATCTAGAGCGTACGCCATGCATTAATGTGGTAGGCCATTCCCAGCTCTGCGTGTTTACAGTGATCAAGAAAATAACTGTCTTATCATGCAGAGGAATTGCGGCTTTCTAATATTGAGGTAAATATTGTTAATGCGACTATATTTTCCAACATGAGATATTTAATGTCTTTCATTACATTGACATTTTCCACGTAATCTCCTAAACAAGATCAAGTAGCAGCACAGAAAGAAATCCCTCCGAGAAGAATTACTTACCAATTTAAAGGGTTAATCCAGAATCCACGTCGGAGATGTTCATGTATTAGCTGTTATTTATACATCGCTAATTTCAGACCCAGCGGTGTGCTAACCTACTTGATACTGAAGAACCACCTTAAGTAATTTACCAGCTAAAGATATCAGTCTCTTCAGTCTGCTCTGGTAAACAATGGCGCTGATTATTTAACAGACCTATTATCTGCATTAAAAATCATATTCTTTCACACTGTGAATTCGAAATGAAAGCAACATTTGATTTTATTCGCGCCTCTTTCCCAGTTGCAAAAGAAGAAGAAAGTGGAGAACGTGCATATTCGAATCAATGTCAGGGTGAGAATATGGATTTCTATTCTGGAGCCAGGCTTTTCGTTTTAATTATGGTGGAAAAGAAAAGAAGATCCAGTCACACGAAGAAGACAGAATAAAGAACGTTCAGAGCTTTTATGAGCGTGTAAAGGATAAAGCTGCGACACAGAGTCTTTGAGCATTACACTCGGGTTCTTGTTCACTGAGGGACAGAAGCCATTAGTTATCAATAACCGCTGGCACACAAGACCCGTCTGTCCTTTCTTTTTTAGATTCTGTCACTTTGGGGAAAAAGAGACTTGGCAAATATTTTAATGTCTGTATGGCACATCACAATAAGGCTTTAAAGCCTAAAGGCACTTTACAATCCGCTCCACCAAATGGGCTGTAAGATATCTGTATTAAGTCTCTAATGAGGCCCTTCACAACTAAGATATTAGAAAGTGGGTGTCGGGAGGTAGACGTTACTAATTGCCTTATAATTTGGTAGAAGAGGTAGAGGATTTTACCCGGCGACTAAGCAAACAATTTCAATATCTTTGGACAATAAATTTGTGCATACAATATGCCAGCGCCTTGTCTCAGCCCCGGCACTGCTAACACCCTGGGTGTTTGTCTTTTATCCTAGAACATTTTAGCAGTGAATAAATGTAGCAAGTTTTTTATTTTTTTTTATTTCTGTGCTGAAATGAGTCTCAGGATGTCAGGCAATGATTTTTTTTATTCCCTGTTAAAGGTGAATTACCCCTTTATTGCTTTCTTCTCGAGCACTAAACAATTCCGCAGCATATTGACATTGTGTAACTCCTTTAACATAATACAATTTACAGTTTTCATTTTAGGTTACTTGCTGTTATGGATATCAGCCACCTCCATAAGATATTTTTCAATGGCAGAAGCTAAGATTATTGTGCTCCTGGGACTAACTAAGAGCATGTATTTGTGTCAAGGACTCTGTTATCTATGCAGGCCAAGATAATAAAATGTCTTCTACCAATAAGACCTGTTATTGATACTGTTCACTTCTCTGTCTCGCTGCATTACATAGAGTTGTCTGGACAAGACAAAGGGACAAAGTTTAGTTCTTTATTTCTTACTTTATTTCTGTTTCCCTCTTAAGCAATGATGTATTAAAACACAACATCCATAAACCTACTAAAGCAAGGGCATAAACAATCCCAGACCAATATAAGCTCACATTTTCTGTCATTGACCTTCAGAGTTTAAGCAATTTTGTTTGTGAAGTGTTTATGTGCCTCATTTTTGGTGTTTATTTAGTCTTGTTTTATTACATATATCTCCTTACCACTTACCTCACATTTCAAGGGATGATTCTGTCAGAAAGTGGTATCTTTTCAAACTCAAAATGAATAGAAACAATTGTTTTCTTTTTTTTCCATCTTTGCAGTACTATGCCACTGAAAATTAAATGCAAAATATTGTCATTCTGTAACATTCCACACGGAAAGATAAAACTCCTATGTAGACAGGGAACCCTATTTTACTTTATTTTAGGGAGGGAAAAATGTTATCTGTTGGTAAAATAGTAGATTTTAGAATTGGGATAACAGTATGACAGTTCTCTTAATAGGTTTAGATAAAAAAACAACAGAAGAGCATTGCATTGGGGGTTCAGCATCAGGCACCTCTGCTAATCAGCTGTTTGGAGACTCTCCAGTGAGTGCTCAGGCATCCTGTGGCTGTGCTTGTTACTGCACCCATTCATTCAAATAGGACTGAGCTGCACGTAGGCCAGGTAACTGATGAATGTAATGTCACTGGGCTAGGTAGAGGCTAAGGCACTCATCGGAGAATATCAGCCTCTTCAAACAGCTGCTCAGCGGGGGTACTGTCAGACCCCTATCAATCAGATATTGAAAACCTATCTTGAAGACAGCTCATTGATATTGTACCCCCTGAAAACCCTTTGACATTCTCCCTGTCTGGACTCTTCTTTGTCAGACCATTACTCAGACCAGACAGAAGGGAGGGGTGGTGACCTATTTAGAGCATGACACCTTCCCTTTGCTATCCTAGTAGTGTGGCTAGTTAGGGCTCCTCACATTGTACTAATCAATGCCCTGTTCTTCTGTTTGCATGTAGATAAAGACCTATTAAAGGGGTTATCCCATGATTAATGTAAATTAAAATCAGACATCACATAGCACATGACAAAGCTAGAACCAGCTCTGTACCTCACATGGATCCAGAGATCTCCCCATTCCTTGCTCCAATTACTCTGCTTGATTTATATCAAGCTGGCAGCTCAAGGGGAATGTCTTTTCTCAGGGGTTTGTGTCTTTCTTCTGTAGCTCTCTCCCTATCACAGCTCAGCAGGTAGTTGAAGGATGAAACTGAACATGTATGGCCATTACAGTGAGCACGACAATTAAATAAGAAAAAGGACAAACAGCAGGTGGCATTATACAGATACATTTTATTCAATAGCTCACTGGGTATAGTGAATATTTACATGCAATTACAAAAGTATTCAGATCCATGTGCTGGACTGGTCCTTGGACTGTTAGCCTGAGGCCTAATTAGGGTGGCCAGACGTACGGTTTTAAGCCAGACAGTCCAGGTTTCTGGCTCCCTGTCCTCCGCCAGTGCAGGGCCTGGATGGACACAGGGATGTCCTCCTTTCTCAGTAGCTCACTCTCAGACAGCAGCATTGTGCTGCCTGAGCGTGAGCTACAACTACAAACTGACTGACTGAGGCTTCTCTCACTTCCAGTCAGTCACTAGAGCCCGCAGACATGGCTCCCTGTGGCTGACTGAGGGTGAGAAAAGCAACCCCGGGCTGCCTCAAGCTCACCTTCCCGTCTTCCAGTTCTTTTTTTTTTCCTTTTGTTGGCAGTCGGTGAGCATGGTTTAGCGGTCCAGGTGCGTAACCTATGATGGCTGGCTTCATGGGGTGAAGCCAGTGGCCAACCTAGGTCTCATGCACATGACTGTAATTATTTTGCGGTTTGTAAACCGTGGATCTGCAAATTACATAAGTGTTTTGTGTGCTTTCCGTATTTTTTTGCATACTCATTGATTCAGAGGTTTGCAGTCTGCATAGGACATCTTCTATCTTTTGAAGAACAGATATACAAATGTAAAAAATATTGTGCAAGTGTGGATCACAGACCCATGGAAGTCAATAGGTCCAGATAAAAATCTGGACGGCACACAGACCACTGCATTTTGCGTATCCATGGGTTGCGAACTGTAAAATGCTTACGGTTGTGTGCATGAGGCCAAATTGTCCTGTCTATATGCCCACTCTGATGATTAATGCTATAATAATACAGTTTCGGCCTTAAAGGGGCTATTCGAGACCATGTGCCAGGCCGCTTATGGTGATTATATTTACCTTGGTTGCCGCTCCTTGTCCCCGTACTGCCGCTACTGCTTCTCCCCGTGCAGGAATGAAAACATCCAGTGTCAAGGGGAGCAGCCAGGCGGGGACAGGGACAAGCCTCCCTAGCGTCACCAGCGATACTAGGGAGGCTCGTTCCCGTCCCCGACTGCCATTGCCAGTGTCAGGAGTATAGAAAATGTAGTAGTGTTACCTGCAGTCCTGTGTAAAATCACAGATAACACTAGTACTGATAATGTGGTACTACCACAGATCAGCGTCTTGTGCCCCCATCAGACCTCAGATCAGCGTCTTGTGCCCCCATCAGACCTCAGATCAACACAATGTGCCCCCATCAGACCTCAGATCAGCATCTTATGCCCCATCAGACCTCAGATCAAGATCTTGTGTCCCCCTTCAGACCTCAGATCAGCGTCTTGTGCCCCATCAGACCTCAGATCAGCGTCTTGTGCCCCCATCAGACCTCAGATCAACGTCTTGTGCCCCCCTCAGATCAGGGTCTTGTGCCCCCCTCAGACCTCAGATCAGCGTCTTGTGCCCCCATCAGACCTCAGATCAACACAATGTGCCCCCATCAGACCTCAGGTCAGCGTCTCGTGCCCCCATCAGACCTCAGATCAGCGTCTTGTGCCCCCATCAGACCTCAGATCAGCGTCTTGTGCCCCCATCAGACCTCAGATCAGCGTCTTGTGCCCCCATCAGACCTCAGATCAACACAATGTGCCCCCATCAGACCTCAGGTCAGCGTCTCGTGCCCCCATAAGACCTCAGGTCAGCGTCTTGTGCCCCCATCAGACCTCAGGTCAGCGTCTTGTGCCCCCATCAGACCTCAGATCAGCGTCTTGTGCCCCATCAGACCTCAGATCAACGTCTTGTGCCCCCCTCAGATCAGGGTCTTGTGCCCCCCTCAGACCTCAGATCAGGGTCTTGTGCCCCCCTATAATGATACAGTTTCGGCCTTAAAGGGGCTATTCGAGACCATGTGCCGGGCTGCTCATGGTGATTATACTTACCTTGGTTGCCGCTCCTTCTCCCCGTACTGCCCCCTCCCTAGCGTCACCAGCGATACTAGGGAGGCTCGTTCCTGTCCCCGACTGCCATTGGCTGCGAATCCCCCCCCTTGCGTCACCAGATGTTTTCATCCCTGTACGTGGAGAAGCAGTAGTGGGGTGTGGGGACCTAGGTAAGTATAATCACTGTGAGGGGCCCAGCACATTGGGGGGTTATATAGTCTTGGATAACCCCTTTAACAGACAAGGTAGGAGATAAAAACACTTTGTAGACTTATTTTTACTCATCATACTAATCAGCTCACAAGTTGCTGGTTTCCATACTTGCATTTCATTTCATGTAATATTCAGTTCTGGGGTTATAAAAGGGATTTATAATAGTGTTGTGGGCATAAACTGTGTCTCAGCTGGGCATTGGGTAGAGGAGAGAGTGTGTGAAAGTGGAAAAATGGCAGAAAAGTCAGCACCGAGGGAAGGAATCACAGGGTGAATTCATAAAATCCTTCAGTGTAGCCATGAAAACGAAAAATGTAACAATATATGACAAACTGATTAATTAAATATAAGACAAGCCAGGCAGCGGAAATGAGGGCGAACGGAAAGGTTTTCTGCAAATCAGAATAAAACCTAGGTGAGTGCTGCAGATAGCTATTGTACTAAACTCCTGCCTGCAAGACCATATCCCATCTTTCATTCCATAGTCTTCAAAAGGACATTTTGTTTGAATCTCAGACATAATTATGTTTGACATCATTCTAACAGCTTCCCTTGGATGGAAAATTATTTGATATGTTAAAGAGATGTGGCCACATTCATGAAGGGAATCAAGACATTATAATATAAGCAAGGCTTGTACGGGAGAGCCTCACTTAGGTCATGGTCCTATTTGGGCTAGTTTTAATAGCTTTCACAGTATTTCTATGCAAATAGCAGAGCATACTATGTCAGTATAGCTGAGCTGTGTTTGTAATCTGCAGCCTGGCAGTAATACTGCTATTAGGTTTCCAGCTGACACCTACTACATCTGTATATCAACTGAGCAGTGCACATGAGGATCTCACACATTAAGCCTCTATGGGTGATACCAGATTGTGTCATTGTACATATTATACAATAAGTAATTATGGGAAATGATACACTCAGCATTAATAAGCCCCAAGGCATTTTCTACTGAGGGCAAATGTGGGTGTAGCCATCATCATGTAGCCCATCATAACTGAATAATTTGGATGGAAAACCTGAATTCTATGCTGAGCAGGACACCTACATGCAATTTCATTGCTATTGTTCAGTTTTAAATACATTCAGCCCTGTTAATTTAAATCTGGCCTGCACTTAAAGGGCTTCTCCAGGAATTAAGAAAATGAAATTAACTAAATATTACTTTATTATAAATATATTCCCAAATATCTTTAATTAGTCATATTGCCTCGTTTTGTCTGGGGAACAATCATTAGGAGAAATAAAATGGCCGCCGTCCTACTAGTACACACAAGACCTGTCCTAATCACACAGTAGGACACAGCCACATCCCTACCTCTTCTCTGTACTTCTCCTCATGAACTCTGTTCTTACAGAGATTCAGCTGAATATCATATTAAACTCTATTCAGGACCATAACCCCTGACCTCAGAGCTCTGAAGTAACTTATCCTCCTGTGTGATTAGGACAGGTTTTGTGAGTACTAATAGGACCATTTTATTTCTCTTAATGATTGCTCCCCAGACAAAACAAGCCATTCTAAGTAATGAAAGGTATTTGGGGATATATTTATAATAAAGTAATATTTACATATTTTCATTTTCTTAATTCCTGGAGAACCCCTTTAAGCTGTATTTATATGAGCCAATAATCACCTGGATTATAGGGAACGACCGTTTCTGTGAATGGTCGTTCCCGACAATCTGCCTGTGTAAATGTGCCTCGGATCACCTGATCAGGGTTGCCAACCAGAATTTTTCTTTTTCCTGGACAACTTATCCCAAAATCACTGACAGCCTGTATTTTTTTCGGACAAATTGGAAAAGCATAATGAATGATAAAGATTATAAGTAACACAGGTCTATAGCTCAATATACTGATATGACCTCATTACCTGCATTTACTGTGAGCTGTAAAATAATAATTACCACCAAAATAATCTAGTTGAGTACCATCAGCCTCAAAAAACCATGGATACCTTGATTTTTTATCACTGACACACGAAAAAAGTTCCCTATTTTTACGGACTGTCCAGAAATTTCTGGACGGTTGGCAACCCTGCACCTGATGAAAGAGCGAAGTGCTTGTTCATTGGGTGATCCTGTAGTTCATGCAGGCACCACCGATCATAGTTTCTGGGCAGCAGATCGTGTGGTCTAAACAGCGAGCTGCTGCTCAGAAACCATGATTCTGAATAAGGAAGAAGGATCACAATAACGATCCCCCGTCCTCATATAGTGAAAGAGATCACTACACGTAAATGCAGAGGTCTTCACTGAGCGAGCAGCCGACTGTCGGGAGGGAACGATTCCTTTCTGACAATCGGCAGCAGAATGTCTCGTATAAATCCACCTTTAGGATAGGCCGTCAATATCAGATTGGGGTCCGACTCCTGCTACTACCACCAATCAGAAGATTGAAGGAGCCGCACCACTCCAGCAATTAGGGATGCATTGTCTTCCCGGACCACTATGTGTCCTTCAATCAGTGGAACGATGGGGGTACCAGGAGAAAGAACCCTAGTCATCTAATATTGATGGCTTATCCTAAGGACATATGCATCCACAGGAATGCATTTAGCAAATCTGCATCTGATGCATCTGATACATAGAGACATGCAGAAGTTGTATTTTCATGCAAGTTTGCTGTATATTACAATACAAAAGAATGGGGAGTAAGACAACTGTAGTGAATATTATCCCATGTACTGCTACTGGAGTGTTACTCAGGCAGGAAGAAGTGATGCAAGCTAATTTGCATACCTCATGCATGTATGATAAGCCTGGGTCTACACAATGCCATACAGATGAAGAGTTGTCTTCTAGCCCCCTCCCCCACCCCCGATCACTGATTACTAAGCGTAAGCCTGTGTTATTTTAAAAGACTAGTGTATAATTAAAAACTCTTAATTCTGGGAGTTTCCCTTTAAGACGAGTTTCTTTTTGCTATCATTATTACTTTACTTCATATCACATTTTGGATTTTGAAACTAATAAGTGACAGGTTAGCTGTGATGCCCAATAATTTGATGTTATTTCCTGACATTCACATTAATGGTATGGTAAACAGGGTTTGCTTATGATTATAACTCATTAGCATAATATTAGCATGTAATTTTCGTTAACAACTATTAACTTTAAAGCTATGCTTTTAGCATTTCATTAACCTGTTAACACTATGTTATTCTCCTATTGGAATATGGCTTTATAATTAATATAAGGTTAATGTTGCATTATTAATCTAAGAGGGGCTTGTGAACCTGGTTTTTGGTTGCACATGTTCATTACAAAATTATTTCCATTGACCTAACAGTAGAAACACTGAGATAATGTCTAACTATACAGATACATGAATCATCCATTAACCATCAAATAGCAGGAAATTAAAGGGATTGTTCTTTGTTTTTGTTCTTTGTATGTTTCTATCCAAGCAAATGTAAGGGTTTTTTAATTCATCTACTTCATCTACGGTGGCCTCATGGTTAGATGAGTGATGTCATGACCTGTGATGTCAGCTTCTTTCCCTCCTCTGATGATGTTCCTGCACCAGCCTGAGAAGCAGGAGGGAGCAGGTCTACCCCTGTGCACCAAACATCTCTGTGAAGGCTGTGCTGGTTGGAGTGACAGGCCACGCTCCCTGCATTGCCTGATCTGCTGGCTAAGCTGTCTGCCCCGTGTCTTCTCTCCCACTGGATTCTTCAGCATAGTTTAACCCTTTCTACCATCAGCAGCACAGATTTAGGATTGGAGGTTCTGCAGCACTCCCAGATTTAGCTAAAACAAATGGTGTCCTTTATTGACCACATGCAGCATTTCAGTCCTCTCACTAGGATCATTAAAACACTACAGACGTAGCAGTGTGCAGTATTTGAAGGAGTATACATTGTTATAATCAAGTATATTCAGCAGTGAGCATGTGCCACGCCTGGGCGCAGTGCGCCACTTCACTCACCCCGTGTCTTGTCTGGGCGCAGTGCGCCGCTACACTCGTCCCGTCAGTGGGACTGTTCCCCGCGGCCGTTGCTGTCTGTTTCTCCACAAGCTTCTCTTGCGGTGATTCCAGCAACTAGCACCGAATCTGCGGAAACTGTAATCTCGCCCCATCTAGGGGCTGGCAGCAGGTACTGCAGCTCTTACACCTTCTGTATAACCGTCTTCAGTCCTGCACCTGATCCCTATCAGAGGCCTACTTAAAGCTGCTCTGTGCGCATGTCTGATGCCAGAGTATCAGGTCTTCAAGCGTACTCCAGCTCTCTCGTGTCTGTTCCTGTGATCCTGTCTCCAGATTTCCTCGTCTCAGCTAGCCTGCTGGCTATCCAGTCTTTGGCTGTACCACTGCTCCCGCATGGCAAGGCGACCTGCTAGTCCCTGGCCACGCAAATCCAACACTCCTTGCGGCGGGCTCTTGTGAATACCCGGGGGCTAGTTAGACTCCGCATGCCAGTACTTGTTAGTACTCTGAAGCTGGCTAAACAAAACTACATCCAGCCAGCTGACCTGCTACGGCAAGTTGTGGAGCGTGTCGACCAGCAGGAGGCGAATCTGCAACAGGTTCTCCAGTATTTGCAATCTCTTTCCACATGTTTGGATTCATTGCAGCCACCACCGGTGGTTGCTACCCCGTCACATCCTTCGTCTGTGATGGCTACACCGCATCTCCTCCGGGTTCCACTACCCTCCAAATACGATGGAGACCCTAAGAACTGTCGCGGGTTCCTGAATCAGTGCTCAATCCATTTTGAGCTTCTTCCTGGAAATTTTTCTTCTGAAAAAGAAAAAGTGGCCTTCATCATCTCCCTTCTGACCGGACAAGCCTTAGACTGGGCCTCGCCACTCTGGGAACAGGATGCTCCTATCCTCTATAACTGTCCTGCATTTCTCCCGCACGGCCAAGTGACCTGCTAGTCCCCGGCGGCGGAAATCCAACCCGCCATTATATTGGGCATATATTCCATCATAACATACATTTTATATGTCAAAATCAAACCGTAAACATACTCTTATAGATAATTCAGTGCATCTGTTCATTAAAAAGTAGGCACAGTCCAGATCCACACACCAAAAACCACCCATCTTCATGATAACATCATTGCTTATTTCTGTATTGATTCATGGCACCACCGGTGTTTTGAAGTTCTTACTGCGTATGCCCAAACAGTTGATTACTGCGCGTGTTGGTTAGTACATAGTAGATCACATTTCTCCCATGGTACCCAACAGCCAATCGTTAAGGCAGACAAAGCTTGTGTAGGTCACATCTACCTGAAGACCAGAAGACCATTTTACTCATTTGGGAACATCACAACAACCAGAATTATTCACTTGTAAATAATAGGCTCCCCATACTCACCTTGATATGCATTTTAAATAGGAAAAAGATTAAAAAAATAACGTGTTATCACTCCCATGCTCCACCCAATATATAGTACAGTACTTCCTGTATATGAAAGAGTGTATGTGCCGCTAAACCACTGTGGTAAGGTAGCAGCCAATCCATAAGATCACAGCTCAGTATAGATACACTATACACTGAGCTCCATTGGCCATGGACCTAATTATACAGCGTGCAGACGTGCAGCGGCAGAACTAGACATACTACAGGTAAGTATTTGTAACAGTGCTGGTTAGATCACATATCTTGACTTTATCTATTGCAGTCTACTTTCCCATGTCCAAATTGTGTCTCATGCTACTCATATAACCCCAGGACTTACAGTAGGGGTCAAAAACACATAAATGAGTGTATCAATAGTGGCAGAAAACTAGACACTAGAGATGAGCGAGCATGCTCGTCCGAGCTTGGTGCTCGTTCGAGCATTAGGGTACTCGTAAGTGCTCGCTGCTCGGACGAGTATCTCGCCATGCTCGAGGAAATGGCAACTTCCGCATCATGCTTTTTTGGCGCCTAAAAACACAGCCAATCACAAGCCAGGAGACTCTGCGTACCACCCAGCATCACGTGGGGCCCTTACATGTCGATAGCAGGGGTTGGCTGGCCTGATCAGGTGACCCTGGAATATACTACCAACTGGCCGCGGTGCTCGGCTCAGATGCCGTCTGGATGTCATTAGGGATAGAGCTGCTGCCTTTCAGGGACAGTGTTAGGGCCTGCATTTAGTTGTCTGTTAGGCAGGGATCACCCACAAAGAACCCAACAGCCCTTCTAAGGGCTAGAAGACATTTTTTTTTTTTTGTCACTTGGCTGGATGGCACTAGTAGTGCAGCTATCGCCATGTATAACCCCCTTTTATTTTTTTATGTTATATCTCAGTGATACAAATCCATTGCACACAGCAGTGTCGAACCATTCTGTGTGTCACAGTTCAGTACACTCACTATTTTCTGTCCAGGTGACACTTTCTGTATGTCACCGAATACAACCAAGTCATTTGCTGCCTGTCACGTGTATGGCTTCATCCCAAAAATCTCTGTGCGACATTTGTCTGGGTCGCAGTCTAAATAGCTACCGTCAGTAGGGTGTCAGTTAGCTCTACGATAGTTTCTGCACGTCACGTTCCCAAAAAACAAAAAAAAATATAGAAAAAAAATTAGTTTTTTGTTGTTTTAGCTGAGTGATACAAATCCATTTCACACAGCTGCGTGTAACCTTTCTGTGTGACACAGTTCAGCATACTCACTCCAAACCGTATATACTGTCCAGGTGACACTTTCTGTACGTCACAAAATACAACCAAGTCACCTGCTACCTGTCACGTATATATAGCTTGATCCTAAAAATCTCTGTGCGACATTTGTCTGGGTCGCAGCAGTCTAAATAGCCACCGTCATTAGGGTGTCAGTCAGCTGTACGATAGTTTCTGCACGTCACGTTCCCAAAAAAACAAAACTAAAAGAAAAAAATATAAAAAAAAAATAGAAAAAAAAATTTTTTTTGTTGTTTTAGCTGAGTGATACAAATCCATTTCACACAGCTGCGTGTAACCTTTCTGTGTGACACAGTTCAGCATACTCACTCCAAACCGTATATACTGTCCAGGTGACACTTTCTGTACGTCACAAAATACAACCAAGTCACCTGCTACCTGTCACGTATATATAGCTTGATCCTAAAAATCTCTGTGCGACATTTGTCTGGGTCGCAGTCTAAATAGCCACCGTCATTAGGGTGTCAGTCAGCTGTACGATAGTTTCTGCACGTCACGTTCCCAAAAAACAAAACTAAAAGAAAAAAATATTTAAAAAAAATATAGAAAAAAAATTAGTTTTTTTGTTGTTTTAGCTGAGTGATACAAATCCATTTCACACAGCTGCGTGTAACCTTTCTGTGTGTCACAGTTCAGCATACTCACTCCAAACCGTATATACTGTCCAGGTGACACTTTCTGTACGTCACAAAATACAACCAAGTCACTTGCTACCTGTCACGTATATATAGCTTGATCCTAAAAATCTCTGTGCGACATTTGTCTGGGTCGGCAGTCTAAATAGCCACCGTCATTAGGGTGTCAGTCAGCTGTACGATAGTTTCTGCACGTCACGTTCCCAAAAAAACAAAACTAAAAGAAAAAAATATTTAAAAAAAAATAGAAAAAAAATATTTTTTTTGTTGTTTTAGCTGAGTGATACAAATCCATTTCACACAGCTGCGTGTAACCTTTCTGTGTGACACAGTTCAGCATACTCACTCCAAACTGTATATACTGTCCAGGTGACACTTTCTGTACGTGACAAAATACAACCAAGTCACCTGCTACCTGTCACGTATATATAGCTTGATCCTAAAAATCTCTGTGCGACATTTGTCTGGGTCGCAGCAGTCTAAATAGCCACCGTCATTAGGGTGTCAGTCAGCTGTACGATAGTTTCTGCACGTCACGTTCCCAAAAAAACAAAACAAAACAAAAAAATATTTAAAAAAATATAGAAAAAAAATATTTTTTCTTGTTGTTTTAGCTGAGTGATACAAATCCATTTCACACAGCTGCGTGTAACCTTTCTGTGTGTCACAGTTCAGCATACTCACTCCAAACCGTATATACTGTCCAGGTGACACTTTCTGTACGTCACAAAATACAACCAAGTCACTTGCTACCTGTCACGTATATATAGCTTGATCCTAAAAATCTCTGTGCGACATTTGTCTGGGTCGCAGCAGTCTAAATAGCCACCGTCATTAGGGTGTCAGTCAGCTGTACGATAGTTTCTGCACGTCACGTTCCCAAAAAAACAAAACTAAAAGAAAAAAATATTAAAAAAAAAAATAGAAAAAAAATAATTTTTTTTGTTGTTTTAGCTGAGTGATACAAATCCATTTCACACAGCTGCGTGTAACCTTTCTGTGTGACACAGTTCAGCATACTCACTCCAAACTGTATATACTGTCCAGGTGACACTTTCTGTACGTCACAAAATACAACCAAGTCACCTGCTACCTGTCACGTATATATAGCTTGATCCTAAAAATCTCTGTGCGACATTTGTCTGGGTCGCAGCAGTCTAAATAGCCACCGTCATTAGGGTGTCAGTCAGCTGTACGATAGTTTCTGCACGTCACGTTCCCAAAAAAACAAAACAAAAAAAAATATTTAAAAAAAATATAGAAAAAAATTATTTTTTCTTGTTGTTTTAGCTGAGTGATACAAATCCATTTCACACAGCTGCGTGTAACCTTTCTGTGTGTCACAGTTCAGCATACTCACTCCAAACCGTATATACTGTCCAGGTGACACTTTCTGTACGTCACAAAATACAACCAAGTCACTTGCTACCTGTCACGTATATATAGCTTGATCCTAAAAATCTCTGTGCGACATTTGTCTGGGTCGCAGCAGTCTAAATAGCCACCGTCATTAGGGTGTCAGTCAGCTGTACGATAGTTTCTGCACGTCACGTTCCCAAAAAAACAAAACAAAACAAAAAAATATTAAAAAAAATATAGAAAAAAAATTATTTTTTTTGTTGTTTTAGCTGAGTGATACAAATCCATTTCACACAGCTGCGTGTAACCTTTCTGTGTGTCACAGTTCAGCATACTCACTCCAAACCGTATATACTGTCCAGGTGACACTTTCTGTACGTCACAAAATACAACCAAGTCACTTGCTACCTGTCACGTATATATAGCTTGATCCTAAAAATCTCTGTGCGACATTTGTCTGGGTCGCAGCAGTCTAAATAGCCACCGTCATTAGGGTGTCAGTCAGCTGTACGATAGTTTCTGCACGTCACGTTCCCAAAAAAACAAAACAAAACAAAAAATATTTAAAAAAATATAGAAAAAAAATTATTTTTTCTTGTTGTTTTAGCTGAGTGATACAAATCCATTTCACACAGCTGCGTGTAACCTTTCTGTGTGTCACAGTTCAGCATACTCACTCCAAACCGTATATACTGTCCAGGTGACACTTTCTGTACGTCACAAAATTAAACCAGACTGAACAAGTTTGTGGGTTTCAGTACACCAGGCCCATTTATTTATTTTTTTTTATAGAATACAATTATACAGAAAATGTGGAACCCCAGGGCTAAGGTTCAAAGACGAGGACGAGGGCGTGGGCATGGGCGTGGGCAGTCAATTACTGCAGGGGGCAGAGGCCGTGGTCCTGGGAAGGGTGAGACAGTACCTGCTGATGAGGGAGCTGTGGAACGCCGCAGAGCTACACTCCCTAGCTTCATGTCTCAACTTACAGGGACACGTGGTAGAGGACTGTTGAAACCACAACAGTGCGAACAGCTGATCTCGTGGATTGCGTATAATGCTTCAAGTAATTTGTCCGCCAGTCAGTCTTCCATGCAGTCCACCTACGTTACCCAAGGGAGCACTCCTCTGGCTCCTCCACCTCATCCGGCATACTCTCAGGAACTGTTTTCTTGACCCTTCCCAGAGTCACAAACCACTTCTCAGGTTGCTGCTGACCTCTTTCCCGATGCCCAAGTGTTCCAACTGTCGCAGTCTGTGGGTGATGATGATGATAATGACAATGTTGAGTTAGTGGAAGAAGTTTGTAAAGAGGTGTCGGACGATGAGGAGACACGGTTGTCAGACAGTGGTGAAGTTGTTGTAAGGGGAGGAATTCCGAGGGGGGAGCAGACTGAGGAATCGGAGGATGACGAGGTGACTGACCCGAGCTGGGTTAATATGCCGAGTGAAGACAGTGCTTCTGAGGCGGAGGCGAGTGCTGCACCAGAACAGGTTGTAAGAGGCAGTGGTGTGGCCAGAGGGAGAAGCAGGGCCAGAGCTGGTGCATCAGCAGCAACTGTTTCACGTAGTGAAGCTCCCGTGGCGAGGCCTAGATGTTCGCAAGTCTGGAGGTTCTTTAAAGAAAGTGAGGATGACCGACGGACTGTGGTGTGCAACCTGTGCCACACCAGGATCAGCAGGGGTGCCACCACTACTAGCCTAACCACCACCAGCATGCGCAGGCATATGAGTGCTAAACACCCCACTCAATGGAACCAAGGCCGTTCACCACCTCCTGCGGGTCACACCACTGCTCCTTCCCCTGTGTCACTCGCTGCCTCTGCTAGTCAACCCCCTGCGTCACTCGCTGCCTCTGCTAGTCAACCCCCTGCCCAGGACCCCGGCACGAGCGCCTCCCGCCGGAAAACCACACCTTCGCCTCAACGATCCTCCACAGTGTCCACCAACGTGTCCCAGCGCAGCGTTCAGCTGTCTTTACAGCAGACGCTGGAGCGCAAGAGGAAATACAGTTCCACCCACCCACATGCCCAAGCCCTCAACGTCCACATCTCCAAATTGCTTAGCCTGGAGATGCTGCCCTATAGGCTGGTAGAGACCGAGGCCTTTCGCAATCTCATGGCGGTGGCTGCCCCTCGGTATTCCGTCCCCAGCCGCCACTATTTTTCCCGATGTGCCGTCCCAGCCCTACACCAGCACGTGTCAGAGAACATCATCCGTGCCCTGACCAACGCTGTTTCTGAGAAGGTCCACCTAACCACGGACACGTGGACAAGTGCTGCCGGGCAGGGACACCATATCTCACTGACGGCACATTGGGTTAACTTGGTGGAGGCTGGGACCGAGAATGACCCTGGGGCCGCTCATGTACTGCCCACACCGAGGATTGCGGGGCCTACCTTGGTCACGGTCTCTCAGACGTACTATGCCTCCTCCTCCTCCGACCCCTCCTTCTCCTCCACCTCCGAATTACCATCCGTGGGAACGGCGCCTTCAGTCGGTAGCTCTAGGCGCAGCAGCAGTGCCGTGGAAAAGTGCCAGCAGGCGGTGCTCAAACTGCTGAGCTTAGGTGACAAAAGGCACACCACCCAAGAGCTGTTACAGGGCATCACGGCGCAGACCGATGTGTGGCTGGTACCGCTGAACCTCAAGCCAGGCATGGTTGTGAGTTACAACGGGCGTAACCTGGTGGCGGCTCTGCAACTCGGCAGACTGACACATGTGCCATGCCTTGCCCACGTGTTCAATCTCATAGTTCAGTGGTTCCTCAAGACATACCCCAATCTGTCTGATTTGCTCACCAAGGTGCGCCGCATCTGTGCGCATTTCCGCAAGTCGACCACAGATGCTGCCGCTCTTAGGGCCCGCTCACTGACTGTTGTGCGACGTGCCCACGAGATGGAATTCCACATTAAACATGTTATCCAGAGTTTACCAGCAGCGCAGAGCGATTGTAGACTGCCAGATGTCATCTTCCACCAGAACTGGTAGTCAGGTCTCTCAGATTCCTCAAGTCTACAATGAGGAGTGGACGTGGATGTCTGATATCTGCCAGGTGTTGAGCAACTTTGAGGAGTCAACACAGATGGTCAGCGGCGATGCCGCCATTATCAGCCTCACCATCCCGCTGCTTTGCCTGTTGAAAAACTCACTGCTCAGCATCAAGTCGGATGCTTTGCGCTTGTCACAAGAGACGGTGGAGGAAGATACGTCGCTTGATAGCCAGAGCACCCTCCGTTCTGTTTCTCAGCACGTATCGGAGGAGGGGGATGAGGATGAGGAGGAAGAGGAGGAGAATGTCGGCGAGACAGTAGAGGGTACCAGTGCTCAGTCCTTAACTCTTGAGCGTGTATGGGCTGAAGAGGAGGACTTGGAGGAGGAGGAGGAGGAAATGGAGAGTCAGGCCAGTGAGGAGAGGGAATTCTTGCGTGTTGGGACTCTGGCGCACATGGCAGACTTCATGTTAGGCTGCCTTTCCCGTGACCCTCGCGTTAGAAGAATTTTTTCAAACACCGATTACTGGGTGTTCACTCTCCTGGACCCACGGTACAAGCAGAACCTTTCCACTCTCATCCCTGCAGAGGAAAGGAGTATGAGAGTGAATAGATATCAACAGGCCCTGGTGCACAAGCTGAAACAATTCTTCCCATCTGACGCCGCTAGCGGCAGAGGGCATGGTTCTGTGGGCCAAGTAGCGGGGGAGAGGAGGCGAGCAGGCAGCTTGTCCAGCACTGGCAGGGGAACGCTCTCCAAGGCCTTTGCCACTTTTATGTCACCCCAGCAAGACACTGTCACCTGTCCCCAGTCTAGGCAGAGTAGGGGGGAGCTGTACAGAAAGATGGTGAGGGAGTACCTAGCTGACCATACCAACGTCCGTAGCGATCACTCTGCTCCATACAACTACTGGGTTTCAAAGCTGGACACGTGGCCTGAACTGGCGCTGTACGCTTTGGAGGTGCTGGCCTGCCCTGCCGCTAGCGTTCTGTCAGAGCGGGTATTCAGTGCAGCTGGTGGCGTCATCACCGATAAGCGTACACGCCTGTCAACTGACAGCGCTGACAGGCTGACGCTTATTAAAATGAACAAAGCCTGGATTTCACCGGAATTCAAATCTCCTCCGGGGGAAAGCAGCTAAAGATTTAAATAACTTATGTATCCGATTCCTCTTCTCTACTCCTCCTCCTACTCCTCCTACATATCGTCTTTGCCTAACGCTGACCCAAAAAACGCCATTTTTTAGAGGTCCAACTGGCACTCTTTTAGCACAATTTTTCAGGAGGGCCCCCTACAGGCCCTCTATTCAAACAATTTTTCCAGAGGTCCACCTACAGGCCCTCTCTCCAAAAAATTTTTCCGGAGGTCCACCTACAGGCCCTCTCTTCAAACAATACATTTTTATTTTTGGGATAGGTGTGAAAAATAATATTACTTGCGAATCTATATTGCCCAACATTGGATACGGTAGCAAGTAGAAGACCAAACACATGCTGCCCACAGGGTTCCGCAAATTCCTGGTCCACCCGCAAATTCCTTGTCCACAATGTCAAGGAGGTCGAGGTTCTGTTGATGAGCAACAAGTCCTTCTGTACTGAAATCGCCGACAAAGTCTCCATCTAAGAACCTACAGACCATTGTGGAGAGAGCGGCACAGCTCGCCATCAAAGTGACGAACCCCTAAGCCAGACTGCGCAGAGAAGATAACGAATAAATATCTCTGTGGTTATTTTTGCTAAATAAAAGTTAAATAAACCCCCCAAAAAATTCATCTGTTCCTGTGCCTGATCCACCCAAGTTGAATCTGTCCCATCCTGAGAAATTCCCCCCAAGGAGTCCCCACTGTAACTTGCTTCCCATACAACTACCTCACCCCCCGACACCTGTGTCTCGCCATTGTCCACCACCTCCTCAGACAACACTGGTAAATCCCCACTGTCAGCACACGGAAACAGGCAAAAGGTCTTGCGAATTAGGGCAGAGAATGTTCTGGGCTAGCACATCAGGGAAGGGGTGACTATGGGGTTCCAGGGAGTACGTGACCACATGCAATATCCATTTAAAAGTCATGCCACACTTGATCTAGCTCATAATTGACAATTGTACCGGTTGATGCTAAATTTTTAAGTTGGGGTCCTGCGTCGTCATTCTAACTACATCCGGCTGTTGTCACCACCACACACGCTAGCCCAGGGGGCACTCCTCTGGCTCTTCCAGCGAAACCTCCTTCCCCCCAGCCTGCCACCCCACCTACAGGCCCTCTCTCCAAACAATTTACTTCTTTGTCCTATCTTTCTCTCTCTCTCTCTACAAACTATTTTTCCGGATAGCTGCCATATACGGTATTAAACTGAGTAGTATACATAGAAGACATACCACACTTGATCAATCTCATAATTTACGACTGTACCGGTTGATGCTAAATTTTTAAGTTGGGGTCCTGCGTCGTCATTCTAACTACACCCGGCTGTTGTCACCACCACACACGCTAGCCCAGGGGGCACTCCTCTGGCTCTTCCAGCGAAACCTCCTTCCCCCCAGCCTGCCCCCCACCTACAGGCCCTCTCTACAAACAATTTACCCGGATAGGGGACGTCTTAGATATTGTACAGATTTTTGTTTGGTTCTTCTTTTATTTCCTCCTGACCTGTGATAGGCAGAGCATGGACACTTCCCCTTAGCTGCAGTGGGAAAGACACTCCCCTGGCCAGAGCAAGCTCTTTTTCCATTTTCCGTGGTCGAAAAATCCATAAAATATAAGGTCCCAAGATAGGGGACGTATACGGTATTAAACTGAGAAGAATCGATACCGCACCGGTTGATGCAACAGTTTTTCAAAATCCATTCCGGCTGTTGTCACCACCACACACGCTAGCCCAGGGGGCACTCCCCTGGCTCTTCCAGCGAAACCTCCTTCCCCCCCACCTACAGGCCCTCTCTCCAAACAATTTACCCGGGTAGGGGGACGTATTAGATATTGTACTGATTTATTTTTTAGATGCTTGGGAAGCAGCTATGCTCACCACTATACATCCAACAGCCACAGCAACTGATAAGAACAGATACTAAACTTGATTTTAGCTGCAGTGCCAGCATGAGCAGTGGTGTCACCTGCAGGCGGTGATGGACCTTCGTTGCACCTAGTTGGGTGCTTCCCTAACATGTGATGGGTATTTGCATCGCCTTTCTTGGTCTGGGTGAGCACAATTGCCATGAGGATAACCACCAGGCTGTTGCCTGAGAATTTAGGGGAAATGGTGGGATTAAGCAGCCTCAGAGGCATCCATGCATGCTGCCCCTGCTGTTTCCTGTCCATTTCCGTGGTGTTTCCATCATTTTCTGAGGTTTCCAGGTTTTCACCCAGCCTTCCCTAGGCAGAGCCTTGGTCCCCTGCAAAAAATGCTCGAGTCTCCCATTGACTTCAATGGGGTTCGTTACTCGAAACGAGCACCCGAGCATCGGGAAAAGTTCGACTCGAATAACGAGCACCCGAGCATTTTAGTGCTCGCTCATCTCTACTAGACACTCATACATAATTAGATGACAGAAGCCAACTTATAAGGATAATAGAAGAAGGAGATGATCCAGCAATGGAGTGAATGGAGAAAATCCCAAACACAGAAATTAAACTAGACTCTGTGGAACTATCAATCCCAGAATACAGAGGAAAAGCACTAAGCTACAACAAAATCAGAATAACAGGTTCTGAGAGGAAGTACACATGACAAACACAATACTGAACAATCAGAATGAAATGACATCTGCATATAAATAGGTTCAACAGAGGAAATTGTCAAAAACTGTACAAGTACATAAGATCTTAACACCTAATGGAGAAAAACATATACTTCATGGAATGGGGCAAACATCACTTATACCTATGTAAAGGGGACAATCTTCTGATACACATACTGTAATGTCATGTCTAAAGCCAACATTCTGGGAAGATATAAGTGGTGGTAATGAACACAAGTGGAGTCATTGTTGGTAGAAATATATGGTGGGAAAAATAATAATAAAATACTGATAGAGGTTTGTTATAAGCTGCATAATATACCACGGTAGTCCACAGAAAATCTACTACTTAGGTAAATGGATGAGGCGGCAAATCATAGCGATGTCGCTATTATGGGGGTCTCGAACTTTCCTAGATATAGACTGGATCTCATAAAGGAAACAGGTTTTTGTCAAAAAGTAAAGACAATTACCTTTCCCAACTGGTGCAGGATGCAACTAGAGGGACAGACGTGCAGATTGGGGGACACCTAGGAAGTAGTGACCATAATTCAATAAACCTTTAGTTCTTATTCAAAATAGTGTTTTGTTTTTCACAAAAACAATGAACTTCCGAAAATCAAAATTGAACCAGCTTAGAGAAACTGTTAAGCATGATAAGCCTTCCTGAAAACATTAGGCACATTTGAAGCTAAGGATGTTAGGAATTAATCTGATTGTTTGGGCCATACATTCCACAGACGTTGTGCAGTGCAGTCTTGAAGTTAAGAGTGAAAGGTTCGAATTATGAAGGATGTCAATCTTAGATCATTGGCAGAACGTAGAGTGGGAGTAGGGTGGTAGACGGAAATCAGAGAGGATAAGAAGGGAGGTGCAGCACTGTGGAGAGCTTTATATGTGAGGGTGAGGAGTTTGAATTGTATTCTGTGGTGGGTGAGCAACCAGTGAGGTGATTGGCAGAGTCTAAAAGCATCGGCGTAGCAGGTGGACAGATAGATGAGCCTGGCTCCTGCATTTTGGACAGACAGAAGGGGGAGTTGGTGCGAGGAAGATAGAATAGTAATGAGTTACAATAGTGAAGATGAGGGTAAATCAATGCAACAACAAGGGCGGATTCTGGAGATGTTCTTGAAATGAAGATGACAAGAGTGTGCAAGTGATTGAATATGGGAAACAAAGGAAAGATCTGGGTCAAACATGACAATGAAACAGCGGTGATGCTGATTCAGAGTTAATATAGTTCAACAGACTGAAATGGAAATATTAGGTTTAGGTAGGTTAGTAGATGGGGAAAGACAAGAAGTTCAGTTTTAGAGAGGTTCAATGTAGGATAGAGAGATGACATGATGTTAGAGACAGCTGCCAATCACTGGTGTTTTGTAGCACAGCTGGAGTGATGTCACAGGATGAAGTGTATAGTTGGTTGTCATCAGCATAAAGATGGTATTGAAAACCTAATCTACTGATAGTCTGTCCGATTGGGGCTGTGGAGAAGAAGAAGAGAAGAGGACCTAGAACTCAACCCTGATAAACTCCAACATCAAGAGGATGAGGAGAAGAAGTAGAACTGGCAAATAAAGTCAAGTATGGGATTCAGCCAGTTTCCTCAGGTTCTCCAGATCCTGCTGTTAAAATTACAGATCCAACTGTCAGCTGGAGATGAGCCCTTCCATTCCATAGTTTAGCTCCTTAGGCTGTTTAAAAGTTGGGTGGTATGTGTGTGTAGTGTATATGTTGTGTATTTATATATGTGTACCATGTATATGGTGTATTTATGTGTATGTGTGTTGCATATATGTGATGTATATGTAAACATGTGTCATGATGCCGCATGTCCGCCGTTGAGTAGGGAACCTGTTGTTAAAAATTTGAATCCCACCCCTGAATACAGTAATACACTGAAAGAGCAGCCAGAGAGATTGGAGAAAACAAGTGCAGCGATGCCTTTAAATGATTAAAATAGACAAATCACCAGGTCCAGACAGCATGCAACCAGTATCCTAAGAGAATGAAGTAATGTCACAGACAAACCCTTATTTCTGATATTTAAGGTCTCTATAATGACAGGAAGTGTTCCACAGGATTAGCACATAGCAAATGTGGTGCCAATATTCAAAAATTGGTCAGAAATAGAGCCCAGAAACTATAGGCCGGTAAGTCTAACATCTGTTGTGGGTAAACTGAAGATTTTTTTAAGAGATGCTATCCTGGAGTATCTGAATGAAAATAAGTGTATAACAATGTATCAGCACAGGTTTCAGAGACATCAGTCCTATCAAACTAATTTAATAATTTTCTATGAGGAGAAACCACCTTCACCAGTGCGGTACCTCAGGGGTCAGTACTTGGCCCTATTTTCTTTAATATATTTATTAATGATCTTGCTATGGGGATGCACTGTAAAATATTTTTTTTTTGCTGAGGATACTAAACTGCTACAGATGGATTTGGATAGATTGGAGGCTTGGGCACAGAAGTGGCAGATGAGGTTTAACACCGACAAATGTAAGGTTATGCACATGGGAAGGAATAATGCAAGTCACCAGTACATACTAAATGGTAACACACTGGGTAACACTGACATGGAAAAGGACCTAGAAATTTTAGTGAACAGCAAATTAAGCTGTAGAAACCAGTGTCTGCTGCCAAGGCCAATAAGATAATGGGTTGCATCAAAAGAGGCATAGATGCCCATGATGAGAACATAGTCCTGCCACTTTACAATCCACTAGTCAGACCACACATGGAGTACTGTGTACAGTTCTGGGCTCCTGTGAACAAGGCAGACATAGCAGAGCTGGAGAGGGTTCAGAGGAGGGCAACTAAAGTAATAACTGGAATGGGTGGACTACAGTACCCAGAAAGATTATCAAAATTAGGGTTATTTACTTTAGAAAAAAGACGACTGAGGGGAGATCTAATAACTATGTATAAATATATCAGGGGTCAGTACAGAGATCTCTCCCATGATTTATTTATCCCCAGGACTGTGACAGTGACGAGGGGACATCCTCTGCGTCTGGAGGAAAGAAGATTTGTACACAAACATAGAAGAGCAGTGAGACTATGGAACTCTCTGCCTGAGAAGTTGGTGATGGTAAGTTCACTAAAAGAGTTCAAGAGGGGCCTGGATGTATTTATGGAGGGTAATATTATTACAGGTCATAGTTACTAGAGGTGGGTTGTTGATCCAGGGAGTTATTCTGATTGATTGTTTGGAGTTGGGAAGGAATTTTTCTCCCGTAAAATTAGGAAAATTGCTTCTACCTAACAGGGTTTTTTTTTTTGCCATCCTCTGGATCAACTCTGCACGATAACAGTCTGAACTGGATGGACGGATGTCTTTTTCTTTCAGCCTTACAACCGCGCTGAAGAGGCACCGGTCTCTACACAACTTTGACACATCCAAAAATGGTCTAAATCTACCCCAGCTTCCTTGCTGGCGTAAATTTAGACCATTTTCTATGCCTAGATCAGGTGTAGAAAATGACAATTGAGACGAGCTTGCTGGCACATGACCTTTCACGCCCACGCTGTGCCCCCTTTTTTAGACCTGGTGTGAGTGGGGAAAAGTCGCAGAATTTCTGTTAGTAACATAGGTGGTCATTTACTATGTCAAACCTTCCTATGTTTATATGTCATGTACAGGGAATGTACTGCTGAATACTAGATTTTTGGGCTCACCATGAATTTCTACAATTTTCTATTGTGGAATTTAGTGCAGTGATACACTGCATCATTCATTACTCATACACTGCACCATCTGTATCTTCAGCTACTTATGTTTGCTGTTGTATACTTATTTGATTCTAACAATAATTGATGTATACTCCTTTAAATACTGCTCATTGTCACTTTTTATTTCTTGCAAGAAGTCCAAGTAAGAAGATTGAAACATTGCATGTGGTGATTACCTTAAATCTTGATGTTTTTATTGATCCAGCATAATAAAGAATCATTAGAAGAATGACATGTACTAGCACTCTAGAGATAATTTTCAAAATCAGCAATAGTAGTTTCCAGTGGATTTACATATAAAATTCAGGTTTTAATTTCCTTTTGCAACAAATGTACTGAGATAAATGCATTACATGTAGTGGAGTTGCCTTAGTATATATAATTATATATAATAATAATTATATATAATTATCTTATATCATCAGACAGGCTATGGACAATTAAAAAGTAATAATACTTGAATTTTGTAAAATTAGAATTCAATCTTATATCGAACACCAAGAGAAAATGAAATTTATAATTAAAATAGAAAATCTATATAAATAAAAAGCAGATCTGTCAATCATTCATGTTGGATAGCTGAGATATAAGCATGGCTTTTCAGCTCCCTCATATGGTGGAGAAGTGAACTTTGCTTTGTATAGATTTACAGCATCTAAGCTACACATATTTCAGGTATATATGAAACATCAATAATGCAGCAATTTACTCCCAGACATGCATTTTAATTTTACAAGAAGGATTTCAGGTGGAGCATCTCATTATTAAAAGATGTAATGGTCTCAAATAGAGATGAGCGAATCATTCAAAATTTTATTCACCGAACATTCGTTGAACTTTTCATAAGATTCGTATATTCTACAAATCTATTCGAAGAATCTGCGAACAAATCATACGTTATTATTTGGTGTTTTGCGAACATTCAGGTACGCAACTTCTTTGAACATGTACGCATGAGCATACAAATTGCGTATGAAAATGACGGGCTTTGCTGGAGAGGAATGGTGGAGCAGGAGGAACGCTCTGAGTCTGACCCCTGGCTACATATGGATACTGTATCAGCAGATGACAGCAGATCATCTGGCTGAGACTGAGATGATCGTGCCATCCACTCCACTACCTCATCCACTTTCTCCTCCACTACAATTTTGCGCCTTGGTGGGTTAGCCCGGTGGAACACCGGCCAAGTATTGCGAATACTACAAGTAGAAGCTAAGGCTACAGGTCCTTTGGCAGTGCTGCCCTGTGCCACCTTCTCCTTTTTTTTAGAGCTCGAGGTCTGGCTGGAACTGGACCCCTTTTGCTTATCCATTCCAGACATTTTTCACTTGACTCTGTGGCCCTGCAGCTGGTCTTTGTCTTTGTCCCTGTCTCTCTCCCTGTCTCGCTCTCCCTGCCTGATTAATTACTAGCCCTGAACTTGCCCTGCAGTATCCCTGATGTGTAATATGGATTCCCTGAACAATTGCACCCCAATTTCAACAACACAGGTCTCAGTGTCTCAGAACTTCACACACAGTACTTCTGCTCGTCTCTGCAGTCGCAGCAGAAGTGATGCGTCACTGGCTTACCAAGCCTGAGCCAATCAGAGCAAGCCCTGCCCACTAGGTCAGGTGACCGCTTTCTTCCTGGGCTTTTGCGCATGAATAACGAACTAACAGTAAGGGTCCATTCACACGAACGTATATTTGCGGGCCCACATTACTGCGGACCCGCAAATATACGGGGGCCTCCCAGCGTGTGTTCCGCAGCGCTCGGAACACACGCCGTGCGGCCCCATTGAAAATGTCTATACTTGTCCGTGCGCATGGACAAGTATAGGACATGCTTCAAAAGAGCCGCGGCACGGAGCTAGCTTCGTGCTGCGGCTCCCGGCCCCATAGAGGTGAATGGGGCCGCTCCCGGCCCCATAGAGGTGAACGGTCGTGTGAATGGTGCCTAAAAGTTCGCTAAGTAATTGAATTTGTATGCAACAGCATATAGAGTAACTTATACGTAGCATTAGCGTACAATTTATCGGACAAGTACGTAGCGAATGCGTACAAAGTCTTAGGAACATTTTCGAATCTTAACGGAGCGAATCTCCAAATATTCGGATTCGCTTCGCAGCTGAAAATTTCCAAGATTCGATACGAATCAACGAATCGGCGAATAGATTCGCTCATCTCTAGTCTCAAACCTTCCCAAGAAATCTGCATTGCACCTTTACACTCACCGGCCACTTTATTAGGTACACCTGTCCAACTGCTCGGTAACACTTAATTTCTAATCAGCCAATCACATGGCGGCAACTCAGTGCATTTAGACATGTAGACATGGTCAAGACAATCTCCTGCAGTTCAAACCGAGCATCAGTATGGGGAAGAAAGGTGATTTCAGTGCCTTTGAACGTTGCATGGTTGTTGGTGCCAGAAGGGCTGGTCTGAGTATTTCAGAAACTGCTGATCTACTGGGATTTTCACGCACAACCATCTCTAGGGTTTAAAGAGAATGGTCCGAAAAAGAAAAAACATCCAGTGAGCGGCAGTTCTGTGGGCGGAAATGCCTTGTTGATGCCAGAGGTCAGAGGAGAATGGGCAGACTGGTTCGAGCTGATAGAAAGGCAACAGTGACTCAAATTGCCACCCGTTACAACCAAGGTAGGCAGAAGAGCATCTCTGAACGCACAGTACGTCGAACTTTGAGGCAGATGGGCTACAGCAGCAGAAGACCACACCGGGTGCCACTCCTTTCAGCTAAGAACAGGAAACTGAGGCTACAATTTGCACAAGCTCATCGAAATTGGACAGTAGAAGATTGGAAAAACGTTGCCTGGTCTGATGAGTCTCGATTTCTGCTGCGACATTCGGATGGTAGGGTCAGAATTTGGCGTCAACAACATGAAAGCATGGATCCATCCTGCCTTGTATCAACGGTTCAAGCTGGTGGTGGTGGTGTCATGGTGTGGGGAATATTTTCTTGGCACTCTTTGGGCCCCTTGGTACCAATTGAGCATCGTTGCCATGCCACAGCCTACCTGAGTATTGTTGCTGACCATGTCCATCCCTTTATGACCACAATGTACCCAACATCTGATGGCTACTTTCAGCAGGATAATGCGCCATGTCATAAAGCTGGAATCATCTCAGACTGGTTTCTTGAACATGACAATGAGTTCACTGTACTCAAATGGCCTCCACAGTCACCAGATCTCAATCCAATAGAGCATCTTTGGGATGTGGTGGAACGGGAGATTCGCATCATGGATGTGCAGCCGACAAATCTGCGGCAACTGTGTGATGCCATCATGTCAATATGGACCAAAATCTCTGAGGAATGCTTCCAGCACCTTGTTGAATCTATGCCACGAAGAATTGAGGCAGTTCTGAAGGCAAAAGGGGGTCCAACCCGTTACTAGCATGGTGTACCTAATAAAGTGGCCGGTGAGTGTATATGCAATGTACAGGGAATGTACTTCTGAATACTAGATTTTTGGGCTCACCATGAATTTCTACAATATTCTATTGTGGAATTTAGTGAGAACAAGAGCCACAAAGATGTTTCTTAGGCCAGTTTCACACTGGCATTAAGCTTTTCCTGCAGGCTGTTCCCCTGCTGTTCCCCTCCTTACTAACGTTGCCCACATGTGCTGCCAGAAGTCCGCCCAACCCCATTAACTATAATTGGGAGCGGCCAGAGATCTGGCCGAGGCACGGCAAATATGCCAAGAGGCGGCCGGCCAAAAAACATTGCACGCAAATGTGCACACGTGCTACACATGCAAAGGGTAGTATTGATCCGGCAGGCTGTTCCCCTGCCGAAACAGCCTGCCGGAAAAGCTTAACGCCAGTGTGAAACTGGCCTTAATATCCACAGGAGCCTAGACTGTTAAAAATGGCGCATCTTTTCTGGCTTCCTGGCTGGCAACATTGGATGCGTTTCCTATACTTTATTATGGCCACAGTGCAAGGTATATCATTTGTAGACTGGCTGGTATTCTTCTTCACGTGGATGGTGCACTTTCCTGTTATATGGGCTGGAATTGGCGATGGAGATCATCCTTTACAAACAACCTATTGCAAATTGGTCAGAGAAAGTTTCTTATAATGTATTTCCAACAATGCTGTATTGATGCAAGCACACTTTGCACACTTTATTAGTTGGACTGAAGCAGATAAAAATGGTACAGTTTGGCAAACCTTAAAGGGGCCATCCAGGATTTTCATATTGTTGGCTTATTCTGAGGATAGGACATCAGTATCAAAATCCTAGACAACCTCTTTTAAAGGGAATCTGTCATGTCATTTTTACCTACTGTATATAACTAATTGGTAAATGATGTGACAGATTCCCTTTAAGTCAAGTTTTTTCCACTCAAACAGTCTGGAGCCTAACTGTCCAAATGTTTATAGTAAAGGAAGCTCCCCCCAACACTATACTATAGGCACATGTTTGGACATTTGCTTTCTGTCTATGGTGTAGCATTGGGGAGCGTCTCCTCTGGTATAAACATTTAGAAAACTTGGCCCCGGCTGGTTAAGCAGTAGAAAAACTTTCATTATATTGAGTTTCTTATTCCGATTCTCTTGTACAATATACAGTACTAAATGATGGTGCCTTGCAATACACATATAGTCCTTGAAGTACTGTACTTAAAGAGAACTTGTCTAGTGATGCATTGTGCCCTATCTGGGCAGCAAATAATAGGATGAGAAGCTGAGCTCTGTGATATATAGGTTTATGTGATTTGGAGCAGAACTTCTAGGACTCCTAGGAGAGAGAGTGAGAGTCTTGATAACACTATCCACATATGGTGATTGACAACCTTCTCTATATACACAATGCAAACGTTTTCAATCATTGTGTGTGGGTAGGATAATCAGGACTGTCACTGTCTCTCCTAGGAGTCCTGTCCAAATTATATAATCCTATATTAGAGAGCTCACCTTCTCTGTTTCTATCATGTTGTGCCTTCAGATATGGCAGTTGGTTTACTTTAAATAATACTGCCATTAATACCCATATAATAATTCAAGAGGAGCATAGCCTGGCCTATAAGATGCCTCATGCCATTTAAGACACTCTCCATAAGGAGATATGGTATTCACCAAATCCTGACCTAGGCCTCTCACCCAGTTAAGCCAAAACTCTCTGCTCTGTACTGTTGAGAGGCAATCACCCTGAGACAGCTGTCAGCAGATGAGACACTGGCTTAATTATTATCCAGGTCATGTTGCAAGGTCCTTTAAAAGGTCATAAGGAGATACTGCATTCCCCAAATCCTCACCTAGGCCTCTCCCAGTTAAGCCAGTACTTTCTGCTCTGCACTGATGAGGGTAGTCACCCCAAATTAGCTGCCTGCAGATAAGATACTGTCTTACTATCCAAGTCATGTCTCAAGTCCTATCTACAAGGTTGAACATTGACTTATAGGATAGCTACCTTAAATCTGATTAGAGCATTAGAGGTAGAGCTTGTTAAGAGCTCGTTTACATACCCTCTACCTATATAATAGATATGGCCATATGAGTGCCGATATAAAAGAGCAATTCATAGTGTTCATACAATTGTGCCAAAGTAGTACTCTTATAAATATACCAGCCACAATATCCCTTTAAGAGTGTCAGACACAGTGACTGCACAGCTACCTGTAGGTATATGCCATGTGAACCTATAGGGTAATCCAGCCATTTCATGAAATACCAGTTTTAGTACTGCAGTATAAGACGAGCCACCAGGGTTATGATGCATAGGTGGATGGCATTCTGTTTCCTCTGTGGGTGCTTCCATACAACAAGGATTCGTAGTGAATGTCATTTATACTCCTACATGAGCTTCTGACAGGATCAATAAACTACATTTCCTTGGCTTAGAAATATATGGCATTGAAAAGCACCTCTGTGGCTCCATCGTTACTATCATCACTATAAAAATCCTATTTTGGCACTTAAGATAAAAATGTTATTTAAGAATTTCCTACTAAATGGGAATATAAGTGAGTGAAATAATGTGCAGATAAAAAAACATTAATATGATTATTGCATTGTACAAAATATGAATGTTGTCTAAGTAAAGTGCAATTTTCTCAACTGGGCTTAAATTCTTATAATGTTTGTTACATTACACCAAGCGGCTGTAGACATTTGCCTTGTAGATTAGAGCGATTTTATAGGGTTATTGATCATTTTATTAGCATTTGACATGTTTTAACGAAAATGCTCACACTGGGTTTTGAGTTGTCACCTGATTTATTTTGTTGAATCAGCAGTGAATTAATTCTTGGATTTATGCTGTATTGCCTATTGACTAATACTGTAAACATGCTTAAATCACCGAAATGTTGAATGTCTCTAATTGTACTGGAACCTACCTCTGCATTTATAATAAAGCAGCCATTTAACATGTATAGCATTCTACATAGTGGCATATCTAAAACCCGGTGTGCTTTACTGCACTTGGATTTAATCTAATATACCAAGAATTTCAATTAAAGGCTTTATCCAGGAATTGATGATGACCTATCCTTGGGATAGGACATCATTATCACATCGGCAGGGAGTCCGAGTCCCAGCACCTCCGCTGATCAGCTGTTTCAGGGAGCCATCGCTCTCACTAGAGCTCTGGTGAGCACAGCCAGCTCCCGGCGGCTTTGCACACATACAGCGCTGCACACTGTATAGCGGCTGTGCTTGGTATTGCAGCTCAGTCCCATTGACTTGTATGGGGCTCAGCCACAACTAGGCCATGTGACTGATGTACGGTGATGTCACATGGCTTAGGAAGAGGCCAAGGTGCTCACGGGGCTTCAGCCTCTTCTAACAGCTGATTGACAGAGGTCCCGTGTGTCTGACCACCACCAATCAAATAATGATGACCTATCTTGAGGATAGGTCATCGATATAAATTCCTGGATAACTGATTTAAATGGGGTGTCCTATTATTTCTACTTATACTTATAGTCTGACTGCTGGGACTCTGGGTGATTACTGGAATGGGTGCTTGTGCTCCCCCATTTGAATACAGCAGTGACCACGCATGTGCTCTTCCACACCATCTAGCCCTATTGGGCTACTGGATATAGCTGAAGGATTGTACTCGGCTATCTCTGGCAGTCTTATACATTAGAGTGGAGCAATGGACAGGCATGCGTGTCTGCCACTCAAGTCAAAGAGCATGGGTCTCCATTCTGGTGGTTCCAGAGGTTTGCTTGTCTAAACACATGACCCCAGGTTTTCAAGGTAACAATCCTGACCACTGTGCTTCCCAGATATCTGGCATATTTTTCACCAAGTGGTGAAATTGTCCAAATAGTGATCAAGCAAAGGAAATATTGGGTGAAGAGCTTTTGGTTGTGTAGCTTCATTCCTCCCCCAAATTACAGTGATTAGTAAATAGTCATTTTGGTGTTTCTACTCACATTCCCCAATATGCATCTGGAAACTGGCCATATGTTGTATGCTGATGCACAGAGAGGACTCCTAAGCTCAATATAATGGAGAGGACTATTAGTACGCAGCGCCTGGTCTACTTGCAGGTGCACAACAAGAGAATGCAAGTGAGTATGAACATTAAACTAACAAATTCAGGATCAGCGACTTGTAAATGATTTACTCATTTCTGTAGTCGGGGGGGGGGGCATGGGGTTCAGAGGCGACAGAGTCTCTTCAAAGTTCATTTCGTGCACATTTCTGAATTTCTCATTCTCTGTGCTCTCATCAATAGAGGACGGCCTCACCAAAGTACAGAAATCAGGTATAATGATGAGCAGACCATTTTATTCTGTCCATTTGTGCTCATTGTTACAAATGAAGCCGTGGTTGAGCAAATATCGATGAATTGGTTGATTTGGCAGTGTCCTGAGAAAAGTAAGTGGACCTAATGATATCCAGACCATTAAGATATCCTATTTATATACATGGGCAAGCTTTGTGTGTCCACAGTTAACTTCATCTGCATGGCACTGTCCACCCATCTGTACATTTTGCAAGCATTCCTTCCATCATTCTGTACTGTATATTTTACTATTTTAGGTATGAAAACTGCCTCATGAAATGAATAGACAAGCAGCATGCATGTGTGACCCTCGCTCCATTCAAGCAGGAGACCAAGGACCCCCATTCTTGTTATCTGTGAGACCCCCACAGACACTGCATCATGTGGATAGGTGACAAGTTGTTGTGGTGATGGTGTGACAACCCATTTTAAGGGAGAAATGAATTGCCGCTACGTTTATTTATTTCTCCTGGTGCTTATATATAACCATTTATTTCATGAAACATATGTATAGTGACCTTCTCTAAGACATGCCTAGTCCAGTCACTGTTGGTAAATTGAGTACGAGGCCTGGGTGAAAGTCAGGCTTCTAATTAATTAGTGAACCTTGCTGTGACTGGTTGGTTCCTGTACGCTGCTAGAATTAGGCTAATTTATCAAAACGAAATGATAAATTTGGGAAACCTGAAAGTTATCCCACAGACATTCATTAAAGTTGTTTCAGTCCGACAACCTCAGATTTAAACAAACTGTGCGCACCCTTTATTAAACCGGTTCATGAGCCAATTAGCAGCCAGTCAGTGATCTCTATCCACATTGAAGCAGCCATTAACCTGCGTCTCAGTGATGAGTCACAAAGGGATCAAACAGGCTTTCAGGGGTGAATTATCAAGCACTATACTCTCACCAAGGCTGTGCTTCAAAAGCTGTTATAAAAAGAGTGCCATGTTAATTAGAAAGATGCAAAAAGGCAATACTAATTTATATACCACTACCCAGAATTCTGAGCAGAAAAATTACCTGGGGAATTTTTCAATAGTTAGGATGTGTTTAAGAAAATGTGCCTTTTTAATTAAAGCTATTCATTAAGTCGCTTAATAATCAGTGTGTATGTGTGAGATACTGACATGACAGTGAAAAGACTTTTTCCTTCTAACGAAGAGAAAAGAGCATTATCCATGTTTTCCATAAAGTCAATGGCAGGGCAGATCTTTTGTCACTCATTTATTCAAACCCAGTACTTTACAGCAATCAAACCAATGAGATTAAAATGGAAACTGCTGATTTTTGACAGAAGGTTTTTTCTCAGGTTATACCAAAATGCATGATATACAAAAAAAGGGCTGGCCGTCTTAACTGTGCACACATAGATCAATCCACTGGTTGATCACTTACATATGTGCCACAAAGCAGGGTTGGATTTACCTACAGTCTAGACACAGAAGACCTAAGGGAAGGGTTCCTGCTGAAGGTGACATTTACATATGAATATATTCAACAATGTGTTTTTATATAGTAATTAGGGGGAGATTTATCAAACTGGTGTAAAGTAGAACTGGCTTAGTTGCCCATAACAACCAATCAGATTCCACCTTTCTTTTTTCACAGCTGCTTTGGAAAATGAAAGTTGGAATCTTATTGGTTGCTATGGGCAACTAAGCCAGTTCTACTTTACACCAGTTTAATAACCCCCCCTAAATATATTAATATGGTTAATTAGGCACAAACAGTGGGGTTGAGAGAAGATCATCCCAGGAGGGGGAAGGATACGAACGGACTAGATGTTCAAAGAACTGCATCACCATCTTCTGCTTCATTTTGTATGAATGGAATATGCAGCAGAGAGTGACGGAACTGCAGAACCAGGGTCTAGGGAAGGAATTTCAACCTGGAAGAGGGCAGTTGTGTGCTCCACAACTTGGGATCATAATATTTCTTCATGGGCTATAAGAACTTGTGTAGGATTGCTCCAATAGGGACACATCCTTCTTCAGCAACAAGCATTTTTTTTCAATCAAACACCTATTGTTACAGTGGCTGAGTTTGGGCTTTTAGGTTTGCCTCAATGATGAAATATAGTATCAACGTACTTCCTAATGTACTGCCCCCCCCCCTTTGAGCAAGTCCGAAAAAAGTGTAGAAACCCCAGTTGCCCAAAATTGAGTCAATTTACAGTGCTGGCCAAAAGTATTGGCACCCCTGCAATTCTGTCAGATAATACTCAATTTCTTCCAGAAAATAATTGCAATCACAAATGCTTTGGTAATAATATCTTCATTTATTTTGCTTGCAATGAAAAAACACAAAAGAGAATGAAAAAAAAGTCAAATCATTGATCATTTTACACAAAACTCCAAAAATGGGCCGGATGAAAGTATTGGCACCCTCAGCCTAATACTTGGTAGCACAACCTTTAGACAAAATAACTGCGAACAACCGCTTCCGGTAACCATCAATGAGTTTCTTACAATGCTCTGCTGGAATTTTAGACCATTCTTCTTTGGCAAATTGCTCCAGGTCCCTGAGATTTGAAGGGTGCCTTCTCCAAACTGCCATTTTGAGATCTCTCCACAGGTGTTCTATGGGATTCAGGTCTGGACTCATTGCTGGCCACTTTAGAAGTCTCCAGTGCTTTCTCTCAAACCATTTTCTAGTGCTTTTTGAAGTGTGTTTTGGGTCATTGTCCTGCTGGAAGACCCATGACCTCTGAGGGAGACCCAGCTTTCTCACACTGGGCCCTACATTATGCTGCAAAATTTGTTGGTAGTCTTCAGACTTCATAATGCCATGCACACGGTCAAGCAGTCCAGTGCCAGAGGCAGCAAAGCAACTCCAAAACATCAGGGAACCTCCGCCATGTTTGACTGTAGGGGCCGTGTTCTTTTCTTTGAAGGCCTCTTTTTTCCTGTAAACTCTATGTTGATGCCTTTTCCCAAAAAGCTCTACTTTTGTCTCATCTGACCAGAGAACATTCTTCCAAAAAGTTTTTGGCTTTCTCAGGTAAGTTTTGGCAAACTCCAGCCTGGCTTTTTTATGTCTCTGGGTCAGAAGTAGGGTCTTCCTGGGTATCCTACCATAGAGTCCCTTTTCATTCAGACGCCGACGGATAGTACGGGTTGACACTGTTGTACCCTCGGACTGCAGGGCAGCTAGAACTTGTTTGGATGTTAGTCAAGGTTCTTTAGCCACCATCCGCACAATCTTCCGTTGAAATCTCTCGTCAATTTTTCTTTTCCGTCCACATCTAGGGAGGTTAGCCACAGTGCCATGGGCTTTAAACTTCTTGATGACACTGCGCATGGTAGACACAGGAACATTCAGGTCTTTGGAGATGGACTTGTAGCCTTGAGATTGCTCCTGCTTCCTCACAATTTTGCTTCTCAAGTCCTCAGACAGTTTTTTGGTCTTCTTTCTTTTCTCCATGCTCAATGTGGTACACGCAAGGACACAGGACAGAGGTTGAGTCAACTTTAATCCATTTCAACTGGCTGCAAGTGTGATTTAGTTATTGCCACCACCTGTTATGTGCCACAGGTAAGTAACAGGTGCTGTTAATTACACAAATTAGAGAAGCATCACATGATTTTTCAAAGGGTGCCAATACTTGTGTCCACCCCCTTTTTTATGTTTGGTGTGGAATTATATCCAATTTGGCTTTTTGACAATTCTTTTTGTGGTTTTCCATTGAAGACAAATTAAATGAAGATATTATTACCAAAGCATTTGTGATTGCAATCATTTTCTGGAAGAAATTGAGTATTATCTGACAGAATAGCAGGGGTGCCAATACTTTTGGCCAGCACTGTATGCCACTTTCTGGACAGATTTTATGAGGACTCATTAGTAAATCTGGGCCTATATGTTCATTATTTCATACACATTATTTCCTGGAATATGTAAATGTGATATAAAATCACCCGATTCTCATGCAGTGCCATCAGAATTTCAAGGGATTTCTGTGACTAAATACTAACAGAACCCTGAAATGTGAAACTCAAAGAAGAAACAAAAGTTCTGCTTTGATTTTCTGTTACTACACCCTATATTCTGACAAGTTTACAGCTTTAGCCTAATAGGAATGCAGAGGATATATTTATATAACTTTTGCTAATGTTTGAATTGTAATTTCTGCATTTTAAAATATTTTCGATTTAGAGAAACTTTGCATAAATAGCAATTTGCGTTGTACTGTTATTAATGGAATGATTCCCAGTTGCAGTGGAAACATACCACAATAATAATCATGAAAATAATAATTCATTAGCAAGCTGTTACATATGCAGCTCCTTAAAGAGGTTGTTTAACCTCCACAGCCAATCTAGTTATTTAGTTCTCAGACTAAAGGAAAAAGTCACTTACATATTCACTTGTCCCTGTGGAAATGTCATGTCCCATCTATCGTCATCTGCATAGGTGCAACCATTGGCTGGCCTTTGTGGTCACATGCAGTTTGGGGACCACTGAGGTCAGTGAGTGGCTATTTCAGTACACATGATGACAGATGGGACATCAAGCTAACGGCCCATTCACACGACTGTATCCGTTTTTGCAGATCGTTAGCCTTCTGCATTTTGCGGAAAGGAAAATACTACTCTATGTCTATTCTTGTCCACAAATACAGGAAAGAATAGGACCAGTTTTTTGTAGGGATGTGGAACGGAAATATGGATGCGGACAGCACACGGTGTGCTGTCTGCCTCTTTTGCAGCCCTATTGAAATGGCTGGGTCCGCATCCGATCCGCAATATTGCGGAACAGATGCGGACAGAATACAGTCGTGTGAATGGGCCCTGATGGTCCATAGGGGACAAGACACAATGGAGATGGGACCTTCAGCAGAAGAATGGGGCACAGGTGAATAGGTAAGTGGCTTTTTCTCTTTAAACTTGTCGCCGCAATTTAGGACAAGTCCCAAACTAGGGGACTACACTTCACTTGTCTGTGGGATTCAAATTGATTAAAAAGTTCTCCCCACGTGCCAGGGGATGCGGTCATCCTAAAAATCAAAGACCCAGACACTTTGCTGGTTAAAGGATTCTCTGCTGGGCAATGTCCATAGAGCCAATTTTATTAGTTATACATTGGGGGTTTAACCCCCCGCCATCTTTAGGCATCAATTTTAATATGACCAATCACAAGTATTTATTAAAGCAACGAATCAGAAGCATAATGGTATAATGGTATAAATACATCTAGGCATATACACACACAAGATTCAAAATACTGCAAAAGTCCATTTCTATGTTTCATAATGTTTAAATATTATAAATATAAATGTATTATATATTATAAATGTTACAAATAGAATCAAAGAAAATAGACTTAGGGGGCTATTTATGAAACAGATATACGCCTATATTAGGCGTATTTCTGGTGCAGATTGTGGTGCAAAGATTCTTTGGGCCACAATCTGTGACTTTTCCCTGCTCATGCAAGTCTAAAGTGGGCATGGGCGGGGAAAGGGCCCGTTAGACCCATCTCATTCATCATTTTCCATGCCTGTTTTAGGCATTGAAATGGTCTAAAGCAGGGTTCCTCAACTCCAGTCCTCAGGGCCCACCTACAGGTCATGTTTTCAAGATTTCCTTAGTATTGAGCAGGTGACATAATTAGCATTCATCCATCACAGGTATTCATTCTGTGGGATACTCATAAATCCTGACCAGCAAGTGGGCCCTGAGGTAAGACAGCAAGGAAGCTGTTTTACGTTTAGAAGCTGCGGCGCCTCTACATAACTTTGGCGGATCCACCGCCAGTGCAGGACTTAATTAAGACTAGCATCTAAAACGGTCATCTTAATAAATGTGCCCCTATATTTCTTAATTCAACTTAAAAAAATTCATGCTCTTCATGACTCAGATGTTGCATTTAAGCACAAAGACTTAAAAATGGAGAATACTTGACAACTTATTACAATTAGCACAATTCATGTTCATTAACCACAAGTCTCATCTCTTTCAGAGTCATAAGTATAATTGCTGTTGGGGCCAGACAATCTTATTAATAATCTGTAAAGTACATATTCTTTCTAGCGAACCCTAAAATAATTTTGGTGCACTGTTGTTAAAATTCTATTGTACAGTATTCATTAAATATGTTTTCAATAACTATTCTCGGCGTGCACTGCTCCTGGAGACCTTCGTTTTCTTTTAGTAATGCCTATTATATCCATGTTTATCTCCTTCAATGCTCAGAACGCTTCTTCTGGCAGTTGTACAGATCAGGGCTTTGATTTTAATGACAAGTCATGTTTAACCTTTATGGATTCATATAACCCTCTGTCATCAAGCCCAGAGGCTTCTTGAACTATGCAGAGCGGGGGCCGCCACATTTCAGTATACTTCACATTGCAGAGGTTGCATGCTTAATACTTTTATATTGAGATGTTTATGTATTTTTGTCATGATGTCCTTATTATTAACAAAGCTCTCCATTCTAAAATTATTTTAGTAATAGGCACATATCAACTGCAAAGCATGGTTAATTATGAATACAAATATTACTTATCATCCACTGAGTGCCTCAAGGTGTCAATCTACTTTGATTTATGGTCTATGGAAAATATACTGTTCAACGTGCATGAGCATCACAAATTATGTTGATGTTCAGGCAATCTTTTCATTTAGTTACCTTTTTGATCCTAAAACATTTACATGTCATTAAAGAGGCTCTGTCACTTGGTGCATATCTTACTTGGCATATAGCCAGGTAGGGCTGATAATGCTGACAAAAAGCATACTTTTCTTTTTCTTCTATTAGGTCCGGTTTGGCAGGAAAATCAGCTTTTAAAAATATGCTAATGAGCAAAAGGAGCACTCGGAGGCAGGCTTCTGCGATGTGAGGGATGAGAATCCATTTTGTATCAGGACTCCATCTTATGAACCTAGGATAAATTCTGTAAGTAGAAATAGTAGTTTTTCTTATGTTTGCTGGTAACTTGCTTACAGGAAATAGCAGAGCTAAATATATATGATGTTTTAGACATAAAAACCACTTCTTTTATATAGGTGAGAAAACAAGTATCTCACCTTTTAACATCCTCTTGAAGCATACACGTCTGTCTGTGGTCAGGAAGAGCGGGGGATGGAAAAGTTCAGTAAATGTCATGTTTGCAAAACGTTACAGGAACTATGATCTGCACTGTGGATAGACCGCCCACCCATCTGTGGTTTTACACTATAAAATGGAGCTTATGTTCTGTCAATAAACAGGAGTATCTGATTCAGCTTATATGCCTGGGTCAATTCTCTAAGCGCTCAAAAATATTATTAATTTGGGACCCTGACAATCATAGAGAAGGGGTTTTTGCCCCAACAAAACTTGGCGCCCAAACGTGGGGCTCGACTAAAGGACACTTCATTGATCTCCCGACAACTTGGATATTCCGTACCGGGATGGACAGATATAAAAGACAGCGCTGCAAGGTAAGAGACTTTATCTTACAATATATCTGTGCCTCCCTGACCGGTTGTCTGGCTCGAAGGATTGTTGAAGAACCGTAAGTATAAAGTCCTTTTACAGTCGAGTCCATATTGCTAAAGAACCTTGAAGGTTGAAAATACCTATGATTGTTGGGTTTAGTTTCTGATCATGAGTAACTTTGGGATGTTTTTGGTCTGGTTTTAGGAGTCAAGGTATGCGTCTTGTTTGTTCTTTACTGTGTTTGAAAAATTGCAGAACATTATAGAAAGGGAAATCTCAGGGACAAAGTAAACTATATGATTATAGTGGGAAGTGGGACTGAGGAAAATAAATCTCAGAAGCAGAGTACACTTGATGAAATGGGGAAGCTCTGTTTGAACTGAGGGGAAATAGACGTCTGAATTTTGTTACTTTCTATAGTTGTTCTGGTGGTACAGTTGAAGAGCAATGGAGAATAATTCCAGTATACCTGAAGGTTATAAGACAGCCAAAACATTGATGAAGGAAAGAGGAGGTAAAGAGGGTCTGAAGAATATGGACAGAGTGCTGGAGAAGGCAGGGATGAAGTATGGGAATCTTAACCCTAGGAGTACTAGTACAGTGGCACCATGATTTATGGAGGAAGCTAGTCTGGGAAAGATTCAGAAGGACTCATTTGTGGTTGGATAAAATATCATGGATGTGAAGACGTGGTTGATACATTGATACAGGTAGCTCATGAGGTTAAAACTGAGGGGTGGAGAGGAGAAGTTGTGCAAGGCAGATTGTTGTATACTCACAAAGAGCAATGTGAGAAGTCTGGAGAAATGCCACCTCCATAACCCCTGGCCAATGCAGCCACCAGACAGTCCAGGAGTGGACCAGAGGGATGGACGTGTAACGTCTGTGGAAATCAGAACCCAGACTGGACTGACACTTGTAAAGTTTGTGGGGCACGTCAACCCCAGAAACCAGAAGGCATTTATCCTGTATTGACTAAGACTAGAATCCTTCCTGCTCAGACACCCAAAATAGACACCACGGACACATTCACCCCTATGGCTCCCGAAGCCCCTGGACCGTTAGGACAGTGTGGTTACGTTACTGTGATAGAATACCATCCTTGGAGTCCTAAAGACCTATTAGGACTGTTGACTAGACTCCCAGACCCACTGATGAGATCAGTGCCCACTGCTAGGATGTTACAGCAGATTCAGGTGACATACAGAGCCACTTGTATCAGGACTCCATCTTATGAACCTAGGATAAATTCTGTAAGAAGAAATAGTAGTTTTTCTTATGTTTGCTGGTAACTTGCTTACAGGAAATAGCAGAGCTAAATATATATGATGTTTTAGACATAAAAACCACTTCTTTTATATAGGTGAGAAAACAAGTATCTCACCTTTTAACATCCTCTTGAAGCATACACGTCTGTCTGTGGTCAGGAAGAGCGGGGGATGGAAAAGTTCAGTAAATGTCATGTTTGCAAAACGTTACAGGAACTATGATCTGCACTGTGGATAGACCGCCCACCCATCTGTGGTTTTACACTATAAAATGGAGCTTATGTTCTGTCAATAAACAGGAGTATCTGATTCAGCTTATATGCCTGGGTCAATTCTCTAAGCGCTCAAAAATATTATTAATTTGGGACCCTGACAATCATAGAGAAGGGGTTTTTGCCCCAACAAAACTTGGCGCCCAAACGTGGGGCTCGACTAAAGGACACTTCATTGATCTCCCGACAACTTGGATATTCCGTACCGGGATGGACAGATATAAAAGACAGCGCTGCAAGGTAAGAGACTTTATCTTACAATATATCTGTGCCTCCCTGACCGGTTGTCTGGCTCGAAGGATTGTTGAAGAACCGTAAGTATAAAGTCCTTTTACAGTCGAGTCCATATTGCTAAAGAACCTTGAAGGTTGAAAATACCTATGATTGTTGGGTTTAGTTTCTGATCATGAGTAACTTTGGGATGTTTTTGGTCTGGTTTTAGGAGTCAAGGTATGCGTCTTGTTTGTTCTTTACTGTGTTTGAAAAATTGCAGAACATTATAGAAAGGGAAATCTCAGGGACAAAGTAAACTATATGATTATAGTGGGAAGTGGGACTGAGGAAAATAAATCTCAGAAGCAGAGTACACTTGATGAAATGGGGAAGCTCTGTTTGAACTGAGGGGAAATAGACGTCTGAATTTTGTTACTTTCTATAGTTGTTCTGGTGGTACAGTTGAAGAGCAATGGAGAATAATTCCAGTATACCTGAAGGTTATAAGACAGCCAAAACATTGATGAAGGAAAGAGGAGGTAAAGAGGGTCTGAAGAATATGGACAGAGTGCTGGAGAAGGCAGGGATGAAGTATGGGAATCTTAACCCTAGGAGTACTAGTACAGTGGCACCATGATTTATGGAGGAAGCTAGTCTGGGAAAGATTCAGAAGGACTCATTTGTGGTTGGATAAAATATCATGGATGTGAAGACGTGGTTGATACATTGATACAGGTAGCTAATGAGGTTAAAACTGAGGGGTGGAGAGGAGAAGTTGTGCAAGGCAGATTGTTGTATACTCACAAAGAGCAATGTGAGAAGTCTGGAGAAATGCCACCTCCATAACCCCTGGCCAATGCAGCCACCAGACAGTCCAGGAGTGGACCAGAGGGATGGACGTGTAACGTCTGTGGAAATCAGAACCCAGACTGGACTGACACTTGTAAAGTTTGTGGGGCACGTCAACCCCAGAAACCAGAAGGCATTTATCCTGTATTGACTAAGACTAGAATCCTTCCTGCTCAGACACCCAAAATAGACACCATGGACACATTCACCCCTATGGCTCCCGAAGCCCCTGGACCGTTAGGACAGTGTGGTTACGTTACTGTGATAGAATACCATCCTTGGAGTCCTAAAGACCTATTAGGACTGTTGACTAGACTCCCAGACCCACTGATGAGATCAGTGCCCACTGCTAGGATGTTACAGCAGATTCAGGTGACATACAGAGCCACTTGGGCTGACCTGAAGGACTTGATGTTGCTGAATCTAAGTAGGGGAATCACAGTATCAGTTTGTGGACACTTTCCTTACTGAATGTAGGAGGGCATTTTAAATTTTGTCTCTAGAGGACTGGGAGAAGACTGTACCATCAGGAGCAGAGTTTGTCTGAGTTTTCACAGAATGGGAAAAGGGAAAAGAAGAGGAGAGTTCCAGAAATCTAAAAGACGTAGTTCAGGGACCTCAAAAGACGGTAGAGACATATGCAGCTGGACTGCGGACCATTTGGACTGACATGGGGTGGGATCAGACTGGACTAATGGGTGAGACTGTACAGTTGTCACCCAATTATAAAAATAAAAAAAAACTGCCAGAACCTCTTTTAGGGACTGATGTTTTACAAGCACTGGGAGCCCACATACACTTTGATCCCAATGGCACTACCGATGTAGATTTATGGGCCTCAGAAGAAGTATTATGTTCCTTAATAGCGACAGTGGCCCTGCCTGAGATTGAGCCTTCAGAATTGTAGACCAGGCTGTTCTTCAGGTGGTACCGGAGGATCTGTGGGAAAATTTTAACACAGACATTGAAAGACTCCCTGTGTCTCCGGCTATAGTGCATCTTAAGCCAGGATGTCAGCCCCCTCAAGTGAAGCAGTACCCCTTCAGTCATGCCCAGGAGATAGCAGTGGCCAGTCAAATATATGATTTCCTCCGAGCCGGTGTATTGGTAAAAACAGTATCTACCGATAATACCCCACTCTTTCCAATAGAAGACACCAGTTAAGGGAAAGCCTGTCAGTTACAGGATGGTTCATGATCTTAGAGAAGTTAACAAGGTGACAGTTTTACAAATTCCAATAGTGCCAAACCCACATACCTTACTGTCACAAGTTCCATCCACTGCTACATGTTTCACAGTGATAGACCTGGCAGATGTCTTCTTCAGTGCCCCGCTGCACCCTGACTGTCAGTATCTGTTTGCCTTTACATTTAAGGGTAACCAGTATACCTGGACTGTCCTGCCACAGGGAGCTCAGAACTCCCCACCATGTATACACAGGCTCTGCAATCTGTCCTTACAGGCTGGGCACCACCCGGCTCAGTGGTCCTGGTACAATACGTGGATGATTTGCTCCTGTGTGCTGAAGACAATGAGACTTGCTGTGAAGCACCTACAGTGCCTTGCGAAAGTATTCGGCCCCCTTGAACTTTTCAACCTTTTGCAACATTTCAGGCTTCAAACAAAAAGATATAACATTTTAAATTTTCGATGAAGAATCAACAACAAGTGGGTCAAAATTGTGAAGTGGAACAAAATTTATTGGATCATTTAAACTTTTTTTGTAATAATAAAACTGAAAAGTGGGGCATGCAAAATTATTCGGCCCCCTTGCATTAATACTTTGTTGCGCCACCTTTTGCTGCGATTACAGCTGCAAGTCGCTTGGGGTATGTCTCTATCAGTTTTGTACATCTAGAGACTGAAATTCTTGCCCATTCTTCCTTGCAAAACAGCTCGAGCTCTTTGAGGTTGGATGGAGGGCGTTTGTGAACAGGTTTTCAGCT
>ONZH01026135.1:0-21180 GCA_900303285.1 Rhinella marina
TAGGCATTTTGTATGGGGTGCTGGCCCGTGTGTTCCACAAAATTGCAGAATACACACAGGCCAGCATCCATGTTTTTGAGGATCTGCAAGAACATGGCCGTCTGAACGGCCCCTTAAATGTATTTACGATACCTATCTTTTTTATCATGGCAGCCTATTAGAGCCTATGCAAGTACATGGTTAGGGTACACCTAATGCAAACTTTAATAAGGACCTCACTTTCCAGCACCACAATCTGCATTGATTTCAGTGTAGAAAGGGTTAAATGGCCAGGATTAGCGTTTTGTTCAATCCTCTCTATCAGTGTTCGAAAGAAAACTGTCCTCCAGCTATCCTCTAGTACATGTCCATCAGAATGTAGGAAGGGAGCCCTTCTTGTAATATACTTGTATGTAATAAGGCAACAAGGGGTTACCTAAACTCATTGATTATGATGAAATGACTGCTCATTCTGTCTCAGTAAATATATTAAAGACAATAACTAGTAATCTGCAGAAAACAGAAAGTTTCAGCCTATTGTGTCTGCCATAGTGATCAGTCCTGCAATATATCAGGATATTTTAAGTGGACTGCAACCGGAAATAATGTAAAGACACCACAAAAACTAAAAATATATTTAGAATACTAATTGTCATTTTTATACAGTACATTGCCTTTTATATGTTGTTTTTTTAAGATTTATATATTGCTTCTACATATATTGTTTTATATATTGTTTCTACAGTCCACAAACCCAGTTTGTTCAATGAGCTGTAATAAAAAATAAAAGTATAGTAAAATGAACCTGATTCTGTTTAAATGTACTACATGAAATGTATTAAATTTAGTCATTTTTGGGGGTTAATGTTTCTTAAGAACAACATTAAAGGCTTTTCTGGCATTTTTTTCTATTTATTTTTTGCTTTTTCAATTATAAACCTCCTCAATATTGTGTCTGCTGTATCAGACCAGTGTATTAATAATTAATCATTTTCATTAATCCTCTGGAAGTGGGAGACACATAAGGTTTTGTGTGCTTTATTGTATCATTTTGGTATAATTATACACACACAGGCTTTCAAAAGAAATTACATAGTTTTCAAATTGTTTAAGCATAATGCGGTTAGGTTTTAATGGAGTCCATCTAAACCAAGAGAACAATATGATGCAGTACATTTAGCTTCTGAGCAGAGTTTCATATCCTGATTAGACAAATACTAAAATATGAACAATTCCATTCAAGATTTAATTATAGCAGTTGTTGTACATCACTCACTGAATCCTATGCAGTGTATATTTGTAATTCTATGCACTGACTCTTTATTACTATTAAATATACTCCCTACTCTTCTTAAAGTGTAACTGTCATTCTTTTTTATTCTTGTAATGTGTAGGGTCAGCAATACTGACAATTTTTGTAATATATTTTAATTAATAAAATTGTACATTTCTTTTAGAAAAATAGCCCATTTTGAGCCTTAGCAACACTCCTCTCTCTTCTGTTATTTTCATAACTGTGGAGACTTGCTCAACACTGACTGTTTACTGGAAAGAGAAGACAGAGGAGTGTTGCTAAGACTCAAAATGTGCAACCTTAGGGCTATTTTTCTAATAGAAATGTACTATTTTATTAATTAAAGTATAATACAAAGATGATCAGTATCAATGCCTCTATACAAACATTTTCGTATAAAACTTTGCAGGTGGTGGGATATTTGAAAACTGCCCTGTTCTCATTGACAAATGGCTAAGCAATGCTGGCACAATATGCTGGGACCATCGCTGAATGACAATATAGCATCATACTGTCTGACAGGTCTTCTGATTATGAGCTGATTGTGGAGGACAGCTTACATTAAAGGGGTTTTCCAGAAATTAAGAAAATGAAAATACTAAAATATATCTTATTATAAATATATTCCCAAATACCTTTTATTAGTTATAATGGCTTGTTTTGTCTAGGGAGCAATGATTAGGAGAAATAAAATGGCCGCTGCCCTAATAGTCCACACAGAATCTGTCCTAATCACACAGGAGGACAAGTTACTTCACAACACTGAGGTAAAGAGCTGCCTCATCCTCCTCACTGCTCTGCCTGTCAGGTATTATGATTAGAGATGAGTGAGCATGCTCTTCCGAGCTTGGTGCTCGTTCGAGTATCACGGTACTCGAGGAAATGGCATCTCCCGCATTTTGAATTTTAGCCGCCTATAAATTCAGCCAATCACAAACCAGGAGACTCTGCGGTACATGCAGCATCACGTGGGGCCCTTACATGTCGATAGCAGGGGTTGGCTGGCCTGATCAGGTGACCCTGGAAAATACTAGTGACTGCCCGCGGTGCTCGGCTCAGATGCTGTCTGGATGTCGTCAGGGACAGAGCTGCTGCGTTTCAGGGAGAGTGTTAGGGCCTGGATTTAGTTCTTTGTTAGGCAGGAGTGATGTCACGCGAGGTCGGCGTCGCGCTCCCTCTGCACGACATCGCCGGACCTCTCCGCCCCCCTAGAGACGAGCAATAGGGAATTGAAGTGCTGGTCTTGTTAGCCAGCACTTCATGAGTTAATTCTCTGTTTGGGTTTAGCCATGTGGTGCTGATCACACCACATGGCTACTTTACATATTGTTTGGACAGCTTGCTCCACCTCAGGTCATGTGATGCTGGCCACATCACATGATCCTGGGCAGGCTATTTAAAGATGGCAACTGCCTCACTCAGATGCCTGTGATTAGTCTTCTGAGATCAGTGCTGTGTGTTGGACCTTGCTGTTGATTATTGGTATATTGGATTTTGGCTTCGGACTTAGACTACGCTTTTGCGATTCCCCTCGGTATTTGACGTGACCTCCTGTTCTTGTCTTGGCTTGCTGACTATTCTGCTATTGTGTTTGTTCTGTCTGTGTTCGTCTTTCCCTGTGTTCCCTTCCCTTCCCTGTGCACGTACTCAGCATAGGGACTGTCTCCAAGTTACGGTTTTGCCGTCTAGGGCATCTACTGTAAGTAGGCAGGGAAAGAGGTGGGGTTCAGACAGGGCACACTATCCCTTGTTTCCCTGTCATGACAAGTGATCTCAAAAGAACCCAACAGCCCTTCTAAGGGCTACAAGACACTTTTTTTTTGTCTCCTGGCTGGGCTGGCTGGCACTAGTAGTGCAGCTATCGCCATATATAACCCTTTTTTTATAGTTTTATCTCAGTGATACAAATCAATTTCATACAGCTGTGTGGAACCATTCTGTGTGTCTCAGTTCAGCTGTCCAGTCACCACAAACCACAATCTGTATTTTCTATCCAGGTGACACATTGTTTCCGTCACTTAATTAAAAAAGGTTTTTTGCTCTCACTGAAACAGCTACATTACAAAAATCTCTCTGCAACATTTGTCTGGGTTGCAATTAAGCAGACCAAGTCTGCCTAATCTAATAGTTTCAGTGTAATTGCTCCATACTGCACGGTACGTAATAACATACGTAATTTAGATCTAACTTATCCACCTATATACAAAACACAATCCGTATTTTCTGTCCAGGTGACACATTCTGTACGTCACTTAATTAAAAAATGTCTTTTGCTCTCACTGATACAGCTACATTACAAAAATCTCTGTGCGACATTTGTCTGGGTTGCACTTAAGCAGACCAAGTCTGCCTAATCTAATAGTTTCAGTGTAATTGCTCCATACTGCACGGTACGTAATAACATACGTAATTTAGCTCTAACTTATCCACCTATATACAAAGCACAATCCGTATTTTCTGTCCAGGTGACACATTCTGTACGTCACTTAATTAAAAAATGTCTTTTGCTCTCACTGATACAGCTACATTACAAAAATCTCTGTGCGACATTTGTCTGGGTTGCACTTAAGCAGACCAAGTCTGCCTAATCTAATAGTTTCAGTGTAATTGCTCCATACTGCACGGTACGTAATAACATACGTAATTTTGCTCTGACTTATCCACCTATATATTTTCTTGTTCAGATTGAACAAGTTTGTGGGTTTCAGTACAGCAGGCCCATTTATTTATTTTTTTTATATACTACACTTATATACAGAAAATGTTGAACCCCAGGGCTAAGGGTCGAAGACGAGGGCGTGGGCGTGGGCATTCAATTACTGCAGGAGGCAGAGGCCGTGGTCCTGGGCAGGGTGAGACAGTACCTGCTGATGAGGGAGCAGGGGAATGTTGCAGAGCTACACTCCCTAGCTTCATGTCTCAACTTAGAAGCAGGGCCAGAGCTGGTGCATCAGCAGCAACTGTTTCACGTAGTGAAGCTCCCGTGGTGAGGCCTAGATGTTCACAAGTATGGAGGTTCTTCAAAGAAATTGAGGATGACCGACGGACTGTGGTGTGCAACCTGTGCCACACCAGGATCAGCAGGCGTGCCACCACTACTAGCTTAACCATCACCAGCATGCGCAGGCATATGAGTGCTAAACACCCCACTCAATGGAACCAAGGCCGTTCACCTCCTGCGAGTACCACCACTGTTCCTTCCCCTGTGTAACTCACTGCCTCTGCTAGTCAACCCCCTGCCCAGGACCCTGGCACGAGCGCCTCCAGCCAGAAAACCACATCTTCGCCTACACGATACTCCACAGCGTCCACCAATGTGTCCCTGCACAGCGTTCAGCTGTCTTTACAGCAGAAGCTGGAGCGCAAGAGGAAATACAGTTCCACCCACCCACATGCCCAAGCACTCAATGTCCACATCTCCAAATTGCTGAGCCTGGAGATGCTTCCCTATAGGCTGGTAGAGACCGAGGCCTTTCGCAATCTCATAGCGGTGGCTGCCCCTCGGTATTCGGTCCCCAGCCACCACTATTTTTCCCAATGTGCCGTCCCATCCCTACACCAGCACGTGTCACAGAGCATCATCCGTGCCCTGACCAATGCTGTTTCTGAGAAGGTCCACCTAACCACGGACACGTGGACAAGAGCTGCCGGGCAGGGACACTATATATCACTGACGGCACATTGGGTTAACTTGGTGGAGGCTGGGACCGAGTCTGACCCTGGGGCCGCTCATGTACTGCCCACACCGAGGATTGCGGGGCCTACCTCGGTCACGGTCTCTCAGACGTACTATGCCTCCTCCTCCGACCCCTCCTCCTCCTCCACCTCCTCCTTCGAATTACCATCCGTGGGCACGGCGCCTTCAGTCGATAGCTCTAGGCGCAGCAGCAGTGCCGTGGGTAAGTGCCAGCAGGCGGTGCTCAAACTGCTGAACTTAGGTGACAAAAGGAACACCACCCAAGAGCTATTACAGGGCATCACAGCGCAGACCGATCTGTGGCTGGCACCGCTGAACCTCAAGCCAGGCATGGTTGTGTGTGACAACGTGCGTAACCTTGTGGTGGCTCTGCAACTTGGCAGACTGACACATGTGCCATGCCTGGCCCACGTGTTCAATCTAATAGTTCAGCGGTTCCTCAAGACATACCCCAATCTGTCTGATTTGTTCACCAAGGTGCGCCACATCTGTGCGCATTTCCGCAAGTCGACCACAGATGCTGCCACTCTCAGGGCAGCGCAGCGCCGCCTGCAACTGCCCGCTCACCGACTGTTGTGCGACGTGCCCACAAGATGGAATTCAACATTAAACATGTTATCCAGAGTTTACCAGCAGCGCAGAGCGATTGTAGACTGCCAGATTTCAACTTCCACCAGAACTGGTAGTCAGGTCACTCAGATTCCTCAAGTCTAAAACGAGGAGTGGACATGGATGTCTGATATCTGCCAGGTGTTAACCAACTTTGAGGAGTCAACACAGATGGTCAGCGGCGATGCCGCCATTATCAGCCTCACCATCCCGCTGCTTTGCCTGTTGAAAAACTCACTGCTCAGCATGAAGTTGGATGTTTTGCGCTTGTCACGACGGTGGAGGAAGATACGTCGCTTGATAGCCAGAGCACCCTCCAGTCTGTTTCTCAGCGTGTATCGGAGGAGAGGGATGAGGATGAGGAGGAAGAGGAAGAGAATGTTGGCGAGACAGAAGAGGCTACCAGTGCTCAGTCCTTCTTAACTCTTAAGCATGTATGGGCTAAAGAGGAGGACTTGGAGGAGGAGGAGGAAATGGAGAGTCAGGCCAGTGAGGAGAGGGAATTCTTGCGTGTTGGGACTCTGGCGCACATGGCAGACTTCATGTTAGGCTGCCTATCCCGTGACCCTCGTGTTAGAAGCATGTTTTCAAACACTGATTACTGGGTGTTCACTCTCCTGGACCCACGGTACAAGCAGAACCTTTCCACTCTCATCCCTGTAGAGGAAAGGAGTATGAGAGTGAATCAATATCAACAGGCCCTGGTGCACAAGCTGAAACAATCCTTCCCATCTGACGCTGCTAGCGGCAGAGGGCATGGTTCTATGGGTCAAGTAGCAGGGGAGAGGAGGCGAGCAGGCAGCTTGTCCAGCACTGGCAGGGTAACGCTGTCCAAGGCCTTTGCCAGTTTTATGTCACCCCAGCAAGACACTGTCACCTGTCCCCAGTCTAGGCAGAGTAGGGTGGAGCTGTACAGAAAGATGGTGAGGGAGTACCTAGCTGACCATACCAACGTCCGTAGCGATCTCTCTGCTCCATACAACTACTGGGTTTCAAAGCTGGACACGTGGCCTGAACTGGCGCTGTACGCCTTGGAGGTGCTGGCCTGCCCTGCCGCTAGCGTGCTGTCAGAGCGGGTATTCAGTGCAGCTGGTGGCGTCATCACCGATAAGCGTACACGCCTGTCAACTGACAGCGCTGACAGGCTGACGCTTATTAAAATGAACAAAGCCTGGATTTCACCGGAATTCAAATCTCCTCCGGGGGAAAGCAGCTAAAGATTAACATTACTTATGTATCCGATTCATCTTCTCTACTCCTCCTACTCCTCCTCCATGTCGTCTTTTTCTAACTCTGACCACAAAAACGCCATTTTTTAGAGGTCCAACTGGCACTCTTTTACCACAATTTTTCAGGAGGGCCCCCTAAAGGCCCTCTCTTAAAACAATTTTCCAGAGGTCCACCTACAGGCCCTCTCTCCAAACAATTTTTCCCGGAGGTCCACCTACATTCCCTCTGTCCAAACAATTTTTCCGGAGGTCCACCTACAGGCCCTCTCTCCAAACAATTTTTCCGGAGGTCCACCTACAGGCCCTCTCTCCAAACAATTTTTCCGGAGGTCCACCTACAGGCCCTCTCTCCAAACAATTTTTCCGGACGTCCACCTACAGGCCCTCTTTTAAAACAATTTTTCCGGAGGTCCACCTACAGGCCCTCTCTTCAAACAATTTTTCCGGAGGTCCACCTACAGGCCCTCTCTCTAAACAATTTTTCCGGAGGTCCACCTACAGGCCCTCTCTCTAAACAATTTTTCCGAAGGTCCACCTACAGGCTCTCTCTCTGAACAATTTTTCCGGAGGTACACCTACAGGCCCGCTCTCCAAATAATTTTTCCCCAGGTCCACCTACAGGCCCTCTCTCTAAACAATTTTTCCGGAGGTACACCTACAGGCCCGCTCTCCAAATAATTTTTCCCCAGGTCCACCTACAGGCCCTCTCTCCAAACAATTTTTCCGCAGTGTCAACTACACACAGTGTAAAACAATGTTTCAGGAGCGTCAAACAGACAGTCCAAAACAATTTTTCAGGAGGCGCAAGTACCGACATTTAAAAAAAAAATTTTTTTGCTAGACTTTATGTACTTCGAAAACAAAAAAATTTTTGTAGGGTCAACAAAATCCATTTCACTGCATTCTCAGTCGGACAAAGTCAATGGTGGTGTAACCACCATGCTGTGTCAGGCTAAATTTTTGGGTGCTTTACCAGCTACCGCATACTAACTCAGTCACTCTGTTGTCACCGCCACCATACAGGGCCACGAAAAATGTTTATGTGGTTCGCCTGCTACCGCAGTGTCACTCGCTCACTCTGTTGTCACCACCATAGTGGTTTGCACTATAGCAGCCCAAGTCTGCACATTCCGCTTTTTATCTCCAAGTGATCTATACTGCACGTCACAAAAAATACGTTCTTTTGCTCTCAGTGATACAAATCCATTACTTAAAATCCTTTCTTTCTTTTTAACTGATCTATACTGAACGTCACTTTTAAAAATACATGTTTTTCCTCTCTTTCTCTCTCTCCAATTTTTCCGGATAGGTGCCGTATATGGTATTAAACTGAGAAGAATGCATACAACACATGCCCCACTTGACACACTTGACAACCGTACTGGTTGATGCTAAATTTTTAAGTTGGGGTCCTGCGTCGTCATTCGAACTCCATCTGGCTGTTGTCACCACCACACACGCTAGCCAAGGGGGCACTCCTCTGGCTCTTCCAGCTCAACCTCCTTCCCCCCAGCCCGATCCCCCACCTACAGGCCCTCTCTCCAAACAATTTACCCGGAAAGGGGACGTATTAGATTTTATACTGATTTTTTTGGGTTCTTCTTTTAATTGGCTCCTGACCTGTGATAGGCAGAGCATGGACACGTCCCCTTAGCTGCAGTAGAAAAGACACTCTCCTGGCCAGAGCAAGCTCTTTTTCCTTTTCCGTGTTTGAAAAATCCATGAAATATATGGTCCCAAGATAGGGGACGTATACAATTTTAAACTGAGAAGAATCAATACCACACATGCCCCACTAGTTCAAGCTCAATGTTTACAGCCGTACCAGTTGATGCCAAATTTTTAAGTGGGGGTTCCACCACTACCAGCCTATCCACCACCAGCATGCGCAGGTATACGAGTGCTAAACACTATGGAACCAAGGCCGTCCATTCCCCTCATGCGGGTCCCACCACTGCTCCTTCCCCTGTGTCACTCGCTGCCTCTGCGAGTCAACCCGCAGCTCAGGACCTCGGCACGAGCGCCTCCCACCAGAAAACCACCCCTTCGCCTCCATGATCCTCCACACGGTCCACCAATGTGTCCCTGTGCAACGTTCAGCTGTCATTACAGCAGACGTTGGAGCGCAAGCAGAAAAAAAGTTCAGCCCACCTACATGCACAAGCCCTCAACGTTCTCATACAGGGCCACACTAAATTTTTTATGTGCTCTACCTGCTACCGTCGTGTAGCTCGGTCACTCTGACCGAGTCTGACCCTGGGGCCGCTCATGTACTGCCCACTTGGAGGATTGCGGGGCCTACCTCGGTCACGGTTTCTCAGACTTACTATGCTTCTTCCTCCAACCCCTCCTCCTCCTCCTTCGAATTACCATCCGTGCTTCACCTCCTTTTACCTCAGTCTAACTCGGTCACTCTGTTGTCACCGCCATGCTGCGTCAGGCTAAATTTTTGGGTGGCTCACCTGCTACCTCATCTAACTTGGTCACTTGTTGGTGTCACCGCCAAGCTGTGTCAGGCTTATGCCTGCATTGTGTGGCTGGGGATAGGAGAGCAGTGCCAGCATGGGCATGGGTGATGGACCTTCGTTGCACCTAGTTGGGTGCTTCCCTATGTGATGGGCATGTGCCTCGCCTTTCTTGGTCTGGGTGAGCACAATTGCCATGATGGTAACCACCAGGCTGTTGCAGGAGAATTTGGGGTAATGGTGGGATTAGGCAGCCTCAGAGGCATCCATGCATGCTGCCCCTTCTATTTCCTGTCCATTTCCGTGGTGTTTCCATCATTTTCTGAGGTTTCTAGGTTTTCAACCAGCCTTCCCTAAGCAGAGCCTTGGTCCCCTGCAAAAAATGCTCGAGTCTCCCATTGACTTCAATGGGGTTCGTTACTCGAAACGAGCACCCGAGCATCGGGAAAAGTTCGTCTCGAATAACGAGCACCCGAGCATTTTAGTGCTCGCTCATCTCTAATTATCATCCTTAAAACAGCTGATAAGAACTTTAGCTTAATCTCTGAAGGAATAGAGTTCATGAGCAGATGTGGCTAATGAGCAGCAGCACTTATGTGCAGTCTCCATTACCACTGTCTGTCCTGTCCGTCCTCTCTGTACTTCATGTCTCCTCAAGAAATCCATTCCTACAGAGATTCATCTAAAGTTCTTATCAACTGTATTCAGAATTATAATCTCTGACAAGCAGAGCAGAGAGGAGGATGAGGCAGCTGTTTACCCTCAGTGATGTGAAGTAACTTGTCCTCCTGTGTGATTAGGACAGGTTTTGTGTGTACTAATAGGACGGCGGCCATTTTATTTCCCCTGATGATTGCTCCCCAGAAAAAATGAGCCATTATAACTAATGAAATATATTTGGGAATATATTTATAATAAAGTAATATTTACGTATTTTAATTTTCTTAATTCCCAGAGAACCCCTTTAAGCTGTAATCACTAGGGGGTGCTCCTCCCAAGTAATCATATGCTCATAGGTATCATATGGCATCCATTAAAGTAGTGAAAGAGAAAAAGAGCAGAAGCATGTGAAATATCACCTAGGTGCACTGCTGGTGGATAATTGCGATTACCTTGCAGTGTTTTGATGGTTACAACACTCTAAAGTCCACAAAGTGTACAAGATCCATTTTGCTACAAGGGTTTCAGAGCTTCAGCCGTGGCCCACAACTGGCTTTGCTAGTTCAGCAGTAAGGAAGGAATAACTGGAGAAAAAAAGGGACTAAATTCAGGTGCAGTCTCCTCACTTCTTTCATGTCCGCAATCGGACAGTAGTAAGAATCCTTATCAACGCATTTCAAGTAAAACTCATGCTATTGTCTGATGAAACACATTGACAATAAGGAATTATTATTACTGCCCAATTTGTTTAAAAATCCCTTTCCTACAGATATAGCTGGGCTAAACTTGATGATTAACATGTAAAGTAAGTAAGCAATGAAAATCACAGAATAAGCCTCTAAAACCTAACTTAATATTTGAAAAATAAAAAGGTATATTATGTCACAAAACATCTCTGTCTAGGTCACCTTAATGAGTTCATCATCTAATCAGTGTACCCATCACCTCTGTGTTGTAAAAAAAAAATACTGAGCAATCATAGAATATGAACTAAATGATAGGTGGCCGTCTTAAGGGAGACCAGACTGAGAGTAAAGGGATGCTTCGTCTCTCTATCAGAGAAAGGAAAAGATCTAACCCTAATAACTCCCTGACCACTATTTAAAGCCCTGCCTACAAAAACGGAACCTTTACCTACGGACATTATTGGTGGCGGATATCTTTCCTGTGTCAGAGGAAACTCAGGGATATCAGGAGGTTCCTGACACGGGATCGCCCATATCGGGGCGGCAGTTCCGTTTTTGTAGGCAGGGCTTTAAATAGTGGTCAGGGAGTTATTAGGGTTAGATCTTTTCCTTTCTCTGATAGAGAGACGAAGCATCCCTTTACTCTCAGTCTGGTCTCCCTTAAGATGGCCACCTATCATTTAGTTCATATTCTATGATTGCTCAGTATTTTTTTTACAACACGGAGGTGATGGGTACACTGATTAGATGATGAACTCATTAAGGTGACCTAGACAGAGATGTTTTGTGACATAATATACCTTTTTATTTTTCAAATATTAAAAGTTAAGTTTTAGAGGCTTATTCTGTGATTTTTGTTGAGTACTCTATTTTGCCTCTGACGGATTATCATACCTGTCTGACGGTTGGCATCTGTCAGTACAACTGTGACTTTAAGTAAGCAATGACAAGAAAATGTTAATTTATTTTTTTCAATGGATTTAATTAATTTTTGACTTGTGTTATAGGAGTCAATTTTAGCCTTGCTATATCTGTATGTGAAAATGGTGGATGGATTTGGTCCCCTTCTTCTCCATTTATTCCACCCATTGAAGTAGCAACACAGCAACGTAGTAGCATAGCTTATAAGGACGAAAAAAGACATCTGTCCATCTAGTTCGGCCTGTTATCCCGCAAGTTGATCCAGAGGAAGGTAAAAAAAAACCTGTGATGTAGAAGCCAATTTTCCCCACCTTAGGGGGAAAAAATTCCTTCCCGACTCCCAATCAGGCATCAGAATAACTCCCTGGATCAACGACCCCTCTCTAGTAACTATAACCTGTAATATTATTACCCACCAGAAATACATCCAGGCCCCTCCTGATCTCTTAAAGTGAACTTACCGTCACCACCTCCTCAGGGAGAGAGTTCCATAGTCTCACTGCTCTTACCGTAAAGAGTCATCTTCTGTGTTTGTGTACAAACCTTCTTTCCTCCAGATGCAGAGGATGTCCCCTCGTCACAGTCACAGTCCTGGGGATAAAAAGATGATGGGAAATATCTCTGTACTGACCCCTGGAGTAGTGGGCCATTTTTTTAAAGCATTGGTAAGCTGTGATTTCTTGTGGGGAGTTGATCTTTGCAAAGTCTTCCCTTACCAGTTAGTTTATAAAGTGGTACTTTTACACCCTACCCCACTTCTATTTCTTTTAGACATTGGCATTTTTTGATACATTTTTAGAGTTGCCCATTTTTTCCGATCCTTACTATAGGAAGTGTAGCCATCTTATTTTAAATCTGCTTTTTAAAAGCTGGTGTCCAGTTGCCCTAGTTCTAGCAAGTGATGGTTCCACCTTCAATATTGAAGGAATTAAAGAGTGAAAAGGATATCATTCACATTTGTGATGAGTGAATCAATTTATTTGCCTCATCAAGCAGAGTTCTTCATCTGTGAGGGAGTATCCCCAAAGCTAAGGATGATCTCTTGCTGCTTGATTGACAGGGATGGACATCTTGCCTTGCCCTGGCAATCTTGTATTTGATTCATTGCTCCAAATGGAGTCACAAATGGAGAGGTCTTGCTTTTGGAGAAAAGGCTGTTCATGTGCCGCTACCCGGATGTGTTGAGGCACCTGCACAATCACTGCTCCAATAGCGGAAGCAAAGACTCTGTACTCTGCAGTGACACAGGTGCATTATTTTCAGGGCTGGATAAGATGTACAACCCTGTCAATCAAGCAGTGGGGGGATCATCCACAACTTTGGTGACACCTCGTTGCAGGTGCAGAACTGTGCTTGACGAGGCAAATGGATTCTTACAAATCAAGTCGCTCGTCTCTAGTTCCCATACTTTCTGTCACTTTGCCAAAAACACCCCTCACAATAAACCTCAAAAATGTGTCCTTTCTCATCTCTCGGCTTGAGATACCACATGACGAGTGGCACCAGGAGACCACTTTTCAATAAAAATATATTTTGTGTTACTTCAGGCATTTTGATTGATATGTGAACATATTTTACCTTTTTAGATGGAAGATCTGTTTGAAAATACAAAGACAACTTTAATATTTCTGTATTTATAAATCCACTTTTTTGTTACTTCCATCTCACGTTACGATTTAACCCTTGACTCCATTTTTACATTACTCTATAAACATAAACAGACAAGCTGCTTCTAGATTACGGCTAACCTCCTCAATAAGACTTGTCCTTCCCAATGGGGATTTCACTTGGCTTTTCAAGCTTTTAAAGCTCTCATCTTCACAGACCTTCTGTTTTGTTACATTTCTGTAATGTCAAAGACCAGGCTCATACTTTTCTTTCAGAAACTTAATTTCTTTTCCCTTTCTAATCTTAAAATCCACAGTGTTAGAAACCGATTATTTTGGCCACCATTGAATTTGACGTTTTTTTGCATCGCAACTCTTTGTGTTTGTGTTTATCTCATAAGATTCAAACATGTTTTGAAAATGTGTTCGGAGTAACACACAAAGTCAAGGGAGAAAAAGGAGAAGAATTTTCCTGACGCACTGGGGAACCTTTTCAAGGAAGCAAACAGAAAGAAAGTTCTTTTTATATGTTGATTCTATTTCCCCTAAAGGGGGCAATGCTCTTTGATATGGATTTCAAAGCGTCTTTTCTTCTTGACATTGTGGAGTTTTGTACTGTGGCTTAGATGGACAAGTGAAGCCTCCAATAAGACTGTTATTAATGATAGAGCAAATACTAAAATATAGTTGAGGGGCAACATTAACTAAATTGGAGAAAAGTTTCACTTTGAAATTAGTAAAGTTAGTAGTATGCAATCACAACAACCATCAGAAGGGCTTGAGTTCACCTTCTGACTCCATTTAACCAATTGATCCCAAGTTACTTCATATCTTCAATTATTCATTACCGAGCTCTTGAGACATTTTTTATTATTATTATTTTTGTATACTTTAATTGTGATATAAATGGAATAAAATAAAAAGTTTAAAATAAATAAAATTTAAACGAGAGACTAGTACACAACTGTGTGTTTCTCAAGAAAATGCATGCTTCATCTAACGGGTACTCTTTCTCATTATGGAGATTCCCAAGTAAGCAGAGTACGTATGCAAACTATTGTAGGCAATATCCCTCTGGTGGGTTTCTGGAAAATATATTCAAATTAGGTTTTCTTCCAAAACAGAAAGAAATGTTAATCTGCTCTCATTCCAGCCAAATTCAAATATTGAATTTGCATATATTCTTCCTAGAAACCAAGAGTAGTGTTGTCTGGCATACATAAAGCATATTTTTTGGTCTGCTTAATGAAAAAGAGCAGCCCAAAGACACATTTCTCTTGAGACCTTCTAGTTTTCTTGTCCTTCTAGAAAAATAACTAACTTGAATGTTTCATTAAAGAGGTGTAAACTTTGTGAGATATTTTTCTTCTCTCATTTTCAGTTAAATATTACTTTGGAGGTCTCTCTTGTTCATCTAAAGTTAATCCAAAATAGCAAAATAGAATTGCTAAAGGCATATTCTGTTTTTGCTATACTGATGATTAGAGATGAGCGAGCATACTCGTCCGAGCTTGGTGCTCGTTCTAGTATTAGGGTACTCGTAAGTGCTCGCTGCTCGGACCAGTATCTCGCCATGCTCGAGAAAATGGCAACTTCCGCATTGTGCTTTTTTGGCGCCTATAAACTCAGCCAATCACAAGCCAGGAGACTCTGCGGTACACCCAGCATCACGTGGGGCCCTTACATGTCGATAGCAGGGGTTGGCTGGCCTGATCAGGTGACCCTGGAATATACTAGTGACTGGCCGCGGTGCTCGGCTCAGATGCTGTCTGGATGTCGTTAGGGATAGAGCTGCTGCGTTTCAGCGAGAGTGTTAGGGCCTGCATTTAGTTCTCTGTTAGACAGGAATCACCCACAAAGAACCCAACAGCCCTTCTAAGGGCTACAAGACATTTTTTTTTGTCTCCTGGCTTGGCTGGCTGGCTGGAACTAGTAGTGCAGCTATCGCCATATATAACCCCCCTTTTTTTTTAATGTTATATCTCAGTGATACAAATCCATTGCACACAGCAGTGTGAACCATTCTGTGTGTCACAGTTCAGCTGTCCACTCACGCCAATCCGTATTTTCTGTCCAGGTGACACTTTCTGTACGTCACTTAATACAACCAAGTATTTTGCTGCCTGTCACGTATATAGCTTGATCACAAAAATCTCTGTGCGACATTTGTCTGGGTCGCAGTCAAAATAGCCACCATTAACAGGGTATGAGTTAGGTCTACGATAGATTCTGCACGTCACGTTAAAAAAAAAAAAAAAACTACAAAAAAAAAATATAAAAAAATATATTAAAAAAATAGTTTTTTAGTTGTTTTAGCTCAGTGATACAAATCCATTTCACACAGCTGAGTGGAACCGTTGTGTGTGTCACAGTTCATCTGTCCACTCACGCCAATCCGTATTTTCTGTCCAGGTGACACTTTCTTTTTGTCATTTAATTAAACCAGACTGAACAAGTTTGTGGGTTTCAGTACAGCAGGCCCATTTATTTTTTATTTTTTATATAATACACTTATATACAGAAAATGTTGAACCCCAGGGCTAAGGGTCAAGGACGAGGGTGTGGGCGTGGGCAATCAATTACTGCAGGGGGCAGAGGCCGTGGTCCTGGGCAGGATGAGACAGTACCTGCTGATGAGGGAGCAGGGGAATGCCGCAGAGCTACACTCTCTAGCTTCATGTCTCAACTTACAGGGACACGTGGTAGAGGACTGTTGAAACCACAACAGTGTGAACAGCTGATGTCGTGGTTTGCGGACAATGCTTCAAATAATTTGTCCACCAGTTTTGGAATTTGGAATGCGATCCGGCATACTCTCAGGAACTGTTTTCTGGACCCTTCCCAGAGTCGCAAACCACTTCTCAGGTTGCTGCTGACCTTGTTCCCGATGCCCAAGTTTTCCAACTGTCGCAGTCTGTGGGTGATGATGATGATGACAATGTTGAGTTAGTGGTAGAAGTTTGTAAAGAGGTGTCGGATGATGAGTAGAGACGGTTGTCAGACAGTGGTGAAGTTGTTGTAAGGGGAGGAATTCTGAGGAGAGAGCAGACTGAGGAATCGGAGGATGACGAGGTGATTGACCCAAGCTGGGTTGATATGCCGAGTGAAGACAGTGCTTCTGAGGCGGAGGCGAGTGCTGCACCAGAACAGGTTGTAAGAGGCAGTGGTGTGGCCAGAGGGAGAAGCAGGGCCAGAGCTGGTGCATCAGCAGCAACTGTTTCATGGAGTGAAGCTCCCGTGGCGAGGCCTAGATGTTCGCAAGTCTGGAGGTTCTTTAAAGAACGTGAGGATGACCGATGGACTGTGGTGTGCAACCTGTGCCACACCAGGATCAGCAGGGGTGCCACCACTACTAGCCTAACCACCACCAGCATGCGCAGGCATATGAATGCTAAACACCCCACTCAATGGAACCAAGGCCGTTCACTACCTCCTGCGGGTCACACCACTGCTCCTTCCCCTGTGTCACTCGCTGCCTCTGCTAGTTAACCCCCTGCGTCACTCGCAGCCTCTTCTAGTCAACCCCCTGCCCAGGACCCCGGCACGAGTGCCTCCCGCCGGAAAACCACACCTTCGCCTCCACGATCCTCCACAGTGTCCACCAATGTGCCCCAGCGCAGCGTTCAGCTGTCTTTACAGCAGACGCTGGAGCGCAAGAGGAAATACAGTTCCACCCACCCACATGACCAAGCCCTCAACGTCCACATCTCCAAATTGCTTAGCCTGGAGTTGCTGCCCTATAGGCTGATAGAGACCGAGGCCTTTCGCAATCTCAGGGCGGTGGCTGCCCCTCGGTATTCGGTCCCCAGCCGCCACTATTTTTCCCGATGTGCCGTCCCAGCCCTACACCAGCACGTGTCACAGAACATCATCCGTGCCCTGACCAACGCTGTTTCTGAGAAGGTCCACCTAACCACGGACATGTGGACAAGTGTTAAGGGTTAACTTGGTGGAGGCTGGGACCGAGAAGGACCCTGGGGCCGCTCATGTACTGCCAACACCGAGGATTGCGGGGCCTACCTCGGTCACGGTCTCTCAGACGTACTATGCCTCCTCCTCCTCCGACCCCTCCTCCTCCTCCTCCTCCACCAAATTACCATCCGTGGGCATGGCACCTTCAGTCGGTAGCTCTAGGCGCAGCAGCAGTGCCATGGGTAAGCGCCAGCAGGCGGTGCTCAAACTGCTGAGCTTAGGTGACAAAAGGCACACCGCCCAAGAGCTGTTACAGGTCATCACAGCGCAGACCGATGTGTGGCTGGCACCGCTGAACCTCAAGCCAGGCATGGTTGTTTGTGACAACGGGCGTAACCTGGTGGCGGCTCTGCAACTCGGCAGACTGACACATGTGCCATGCCTGGCCCATGTGTTTAAACTCATAGTTCAGAGGTTCCTCAAGACATACCCTAATCTGTCTGATTTGCTCACCAAGGTGCGCCGCATGTGTCCGCATTTCCGCAAGTCGACCACAGATGCTGCCACTCTCAGGGCAGCGCAGCGCCGCCTACAACTGCCCACTCACCGACTGTTGTGTGACGTGCCCATGAGATGGAATTCAACATTAAACATGGTATCCAGAGTTTACCAGCAGCGCAGAGCGATTGTAGACTGCCAGATTTCAATTTCCACCAGAACTGGTAGTCAGGTCAGTCAGATTCCTCAAGTCTTCAATGAGGAGTGGACGTGGATGTCTGATATCTGCCAGGTGTTGAGCAACTTTGAGGAGTCAACACAGATGGTCAGCGGCGATGCCGCAATTATCAGCCTCACCATCCCGCTGCTTTGCCTGTTGAAAAACTCACTGCTCAGCATAAAGTTGGATGGTTTGCGCTTGTCACAAGAGACGGTGGAGGAAGATACGTCGCTTGATAGCCAGAGCACCCTCTGGTCTGTTTCTCAGCGCGTATCGGAGGAGGGGGATGAGGATGAGGAGGAAGAGGAAGAGAATGTTGGCGAGACAGTAGAGGGTACCAGTGCTCAGTCCTTAACTCTTGAGCGTGTATGGGCTGAGGAGGAGGAGGAGGAGGAGGAGGAGGAGGAAATGGAGAGTCAGGCCAGTGAGGAGAGGGAATTCTTGCGTGTTGGGACTCTGGCGCACATGGCAGACTTCATGTTAGGCTGCCTATCCCGTGACCCTCGCGTTAGAAGAATTTTTTCAAACACCGATTACTGGGTGTTCACTTTCCTGGACCCACGGTACAAGCAGAACCTTTCCACTCTCATCCCTGCAGAGGAAAGGAGTATGAGAGTGAATAGATATCAACAGGCCCTGGTGCACAAGCTGAAACAATCCTTCCCATCTGATGCCGCTAGCGGCAGAGGGCATGGTTCTATGGGCCAAGTAGCGGGGGAGAGGAGCCGAGCAGGCAGCTTGTCCAGCACTGGCAGGGGAACGCTGTCCAAGGCCTTTGCCAGTTTTATGTCACCCCAGCAAGACACTGTCACCTGTCCCCAGTCTAGGCAGAGTAGGGTGGAGCTGTACAGAAAGATGGTGAGGGAGTACCTAGCTGACCATACCAACGTCCGTAGCGATCACTCTGCTCCATACAACTACTGGGTTTCAAAGCTGGACACGTGGCCTGAACTGGCGCTGTATGCCTTGGAGGTGCTGGCCTGCCCTGCCTCTAGCGTGCTGTCAGACCGGGTATTCAGTGCAGCTGGTGGCGTCATCACCAATAAGAGTACACACGCCTGTCAACTGACAGCGCTGACAGGCTGACGCTTATTAAAATGAACAAAGCCTGGATTTCACAGGAATTCAAATCTCCTCCGGGGGGAAAGCAGCTAAAGATTTAAATAACTTATGTATCCGATTCCTCTTCTCTACTCTTCCTACTCCTCCTCCTTGTCGTCTTTGCCTAACGCTGACCAAAAAAACACCATTTTTTAGAGGTCCAACTGGCACTCTTTTACCACAGTTTTTCAGGAGGGCCCCCTACAGGCCCTCTCTTCAAACAATTTTTCCTCAGGTCCACTACAGGCCCTCTCTCCAACAATTTTTCCCGAGGTCCACCTACAGGCCCTCTCTCCAAACAATTTTTCCGGAGGTCCACCTACAGGCCCTCTCTCCAAACAATTTTTCCGGAGGTCCACCTACAGGCCCTCTCTCCAAACAATTTTTCCGGAGGTCCACCTACAGGCCCTCTCTCCAGTTCCAGTTTCCAGTTTTATTTGTGCAAACTGCATAAATTTCTTTTTGGGATAGGTGTGAAAAATAATATTACCTGCGTATCTATATTGCCCAACATTGGTACGGTAGCAACAAGAAGAACAAACACATGCTGCCCACAGGGTTCCGCAAATTCCTGGTCCACAATGTCAAGGAGTTCGAGGTTCTGTTGATGAGCAACAAGTCCTTCTCTGCAGAAATCGCCCACAACGTCTCCTCAAAGAACCGAAAGACCTTTATGTAGAGAGCGGCACAGCTCGCCATCAAAGTGACTAACCCCAACGCCAGACTTCGCAGCGAAGAGAACAAATAAATATCTCTGTGGTTATTTGTGCTAAATAAAAGTTAAATAAACACAAAAAAAAATTGATCTGTTCCTGTGTCTGATCCACCCAAGTTGAATCTGTCCCATCATGAGAAAGTCCCCCCAAGGAGTCCCTACTGTAACTTGCTTCACTTTCAACTTCCTCACCCCCGACACCTGTGTCTTGCCATTGTCCACCACCTCCTCAGACAACACTGGTAAATCCCACTGTCAGCACACGGAGACAGCAAAAGGTCTTGCGAATTGGGGCAGAGAATGTTCTGGGTAGCATTTCAGAGAAGGGGTGACTACGGGGTTCCAGGGAGTACGTGACCACATGCAATCTCCATCCAAAAAGTCATACTGAGGCTCACCACCATGCTTTACACTGCAATCTTATTGAAAGACAGACAATCAGGGGTTAACCGCCAGGTTGTCAGGCAGCATTTTTAAGTGGGTCACCATTACCGTGTCCCTGAAAATTGCCTTGGGGTCATCGCCAGACTATTTTTTATGAAAGGCCATGGGGTTCTAAACACACAGTGCTGACGGAAGCCCATCAGCCTTTCTAAACACAATTGAATATGTCCCATCATGAGAAAGTCCCCCCAAGGAGTCCACAATGTGACTTGCTTCACTTTCAACTACCTCATCCCCCGACACCTGTGTCTCGCCATTGTCCACCACCTCCTCAGACAACACTGGTAAATCCCCACTGTCAGCACACGGAGGCTGCAAAAGGTCTTGCGAATTGGGGCAGAGAATGTTCTGGGGTAGCACATAAGAGAAGGGGTGACTATGGGGTTCCAGGGAGTACGTGACCACATGCAATCTCCATCTAAAAAGTCATGCCACACTTGATCGAGCTCATAATTGACAATTGTACCGGTTGATGCTAAATTTTTAAGTTGGGGTCCTGCGTCGTCATTCTAACTACATCCGGCTGTTGTCACCACCACACACGCTAGCCCAGGGGGCACTCCTCTGGCTCTTCCAGCGAAACCTCCTTCCCCTCAGCCTGCCCCCCCACCTACAGGCCCTCTCTCCAAACAATTTACGTCTTTTTCCTATCTTTCTCTCTCTCCAAACTATTTTTCCGGATAGCTGCCATATACGGTATTAAACTGAGTAGTATACATAGAACACATACCACACTTGATCTATACCAGGGGTGCACAACCTGCGGCCCGGGAGCCACATGCGGCCCTTGATACCATTCTGTGTGGCCCCATCCATCTGGTAACAGACATGTATGTCCATGTTTTGTGGCTGCTCACATGCATTTTTCATGTATTTCTCCCATTAGATGGGATTCCTGGAACTGTAACTAGACATTAATGGTATACACTGTGTGTTCAATCTGCCATAAATACAGTATTTCAGTTGTTAATACCCCTTTAAATTTTATTTTCGGCCCTTGACGTTGGTTCAGTCGGACAATGTGGCCCCCACCCAGAAAACGTTGTGCACCCCTGATCTGTACTGAACGTCACTTTTAAAAATACGTCATTTTCCTCTCTTTCTCTCATTTGTCTGGGTTTCAATTAAGCAGACCAAGTCTGC